>OZ020521.1:16848556-16985532 GCA_963971425.1 Bryoerythrophyllum caledonicum | reverse complement strand
CCACTCAATTTTCTCTGAAATTTTTATTCTACATTGCCTTTGATAAGAGCTTCGTGACATATTTTTATTTTATTTTTTTGGATTTCTGGTTTGAAAGTTAGTATCACTTATAGTTTTTGAGGGAAATTGTCAAGGAACTTTAGGGGTTAATTCCCATTCATTCATTTAATTGTTTGTTCTAGTTAGGGAAGATGCCAAGGTCCAACCGGCCCGTTGCTCCAAACGGCAAAGCGCCCGAGATGGATTGGGACGCAACGGACGATCCAGATGTTGTTGCGGAGTTCGGATGGCAGGACGAGGAAGAGAGGTTGTGGACTTGCACCATGTGCAAGAGGTACGTGAAGATGAAGCACCTCATGAAGTTGTGGCCGAGGGCACAAGCGAGGATATCAGGGCCGCGGCGCGAAGGTCTAGCGAGCAATTGTCTGAGCGACCATTTCCGCCATCGATATCATGAGGTCACTGCTGCAGTGGGTGTGCGTAACTCGAGGCCGGAGATCATGTTGTATTCGAACATGGCGATGGTTTGGGCGGAAATCGTCCTACACAAGGATGTGGACTGGCGCACCGTGGCGGGCCGCAATGTCAGCCTGATGGATCGAACTGCCCATTTTATACCAACCACCTGGAATCAACCGAGTGATTGTTGGCCACGTTGGTCAAACCGAAGATCCGGGGACGATCCCGATGCCCACCAACAACAGCAGACACCTCCAGAAGAGTACGGGGGACATAACTACAACGACTACAACCGTGGCAATGATATGGGTTCCACGCCTGTAACATTTGGTGGGGGGAGTGGCTGCCATTACTACGAAGGCGGCCAATGTGGTACAGGGACCAACACCCCTCAGAGCTATACGCCAACGCATCCAAGGGATACGTACGAGTCTCGTCGTAATTCCCTCGGAGAAGAGGAAGAACATACCACCCCACACTCTGCACCCGTCTATTACGACCCATATGGCGGTTCTTACCATGGATATGGCCGTTCTTTGGATGGCGGCCAATGTGGTACAGGGACCAACACCCCTCAGAGCTATACGCGAACGCATCCAAGGGATACGTACGAGTCTGGTCGTAATTCCCCCAGAAAAGAGGAAGAACACGACACTCCAAACCCTGGACACGTCTATTACGACGTTTATGGCCATCCTTACGATGGATATGGCCGGAGATTAGATGGAAGAGGCAACACACTTCCATCAACGTTTCCACCTCGTCAGAACGAAGATGCCGAGTTTGAAAGACAAATGCATGAAGCCACAATACAAAGCCAGAACGAGTACATCCGCAGGCTCGAAGATGAATCTCGCTACATGAACAGGCAATACAATAACTTGTATGATGTTTATTCAAGCGGGCCGTACTCAAGTGGCGTTGGGCCAAGTCAAAGACGTGATACTGACTCAGATTCCGATTAATCATACATGGTCTTTGTGTAATGTAATCCATGTGGATAATGTCTTCATGTGAGAACAATGTTGACAATTTTGTACATTTAGAAGGTCATTTTTTAAGATCTTCTAATCGATGTTTATTAAATATTTCTACGTTGCGGCCATGTCAATGTGGATGATGAATGTACAATGCATGCTACATGTTTCCAAATGAGTTTTATTGATAATTTTTTAGTATAAGTGGATGTGTGGAATGAGAAATTTTTATACATTCCAACTTTTCATTCACCTCATAAAAGTTAAAGAGTATTTCATATCATTACATGTTAAATAAATTTTTTTTTCAACCTGTACCTCTAAAGTTCCTTGACTATTTCTGACCTAGAAGTTAAAGCAAGAAGAGAAACGCCGCTCCGCAAAGGGGCTGGCGTGAATAAAGAATCTGTTCGTTCCATCAGTAAGACCATGCCCACCAGACACCCTGTCAAGGAGGGCTTGGTTTCTTTTCCATTTTCCATTGGTGTAGTAGAATGGACATGGCATGTTGAATGGCAACAGTGTTAATAATATTGAAAGTGTGTGAAATTGTTGCGATGGAGATTTTAAAGGTATCTCAAAAGGATATTTATAGATGGGATAAAGGTGGTGGCACGAGCATCGACAGTGATTACAATAAGCGGGTCCATTTTCCATCCGAGGGCAACGATGTCATTAATAAGGGGTTGTTGGGTTGGTATTCATTTATTTTGTTTTCAATTGTTTCCGGGGAGAATCTATCATTACAATATGTGAATTCGATAAATTGAACGGTATACTCTTGGTTAATGTGGTCGATGGTGGGTCATTGTATAGTAGGCCCCGAATGCAAAGTATGTCGGCTTTGAGTCTAGCGTTACAAAGACAGCGCTATGTTGCGCATGTATATGAGACTCGGGAGTAGCTAAGGGGGGACCGTATTTCCTTGTGGGTTGTAACTTGTTATTAAAGGTGCCGGCATTCATGAGGATAAATCATCGTGATTTGTTATGGGAGGTAAATAGTTTTCGAATTTCTCGTACTGCTTTGTTATGTCTTGTGACAATTAAGGAGTGTATGTGATGGTTTTGGCATTTTTGGTAGAACAAGGAGTGATTTATCGGCGTCTGAGAAAGTGCATATGGGGCATGTTACATATGGGAATTTTTCTATTCCAAATAAGAGTTGTTTTCGGGCGTTTCCCAAATATCGACTATTACGGAAATTGATGACGCATGTTATTTGTGAGTTTGGGATGATGGAATTTTTCGAAGAATTCGTAGAGAGTTCATAGTCTATTTTGTTGTTGCGAACCCATTATTCTATATTAGGGAAGTTTTATTTGATTGCGTCAAGGTTGTTATAGAGGTCTTGTGTCTTGAGATATTTGTTCAAGAATAAAACCGGAACCTTAATGGGGGTATCCTCTTTAGGAGGCCAATATTCTTTTTGGAAGTGGTATGGGGTAGCATGTGGATGTTCGTACAAGTCTTTGGCAATTTCATGCGTTTTTTTGAGGACCTCTTTCCCAAGTTCTATAGATGCAAGTTCGTTTCCATCGATATTTGCTTGAGCAGAACTTTGTGAAGGATTGTTATATGTGTTTAGTTTTGTAACATGTGGATCAATGACATTAAAATGATTTGGTCGAGATGGCTATTGTAGAGGATAGGGTTTGTTATTTGGATGTTTAGTAGATAAAGTGCATTGATACAGTCAGTGAATATGGGTGCGGGTTAGTTGTTGTACTCTGTTGTGATGATTTGTCATGTTTTGTGTATGGGCATAAGTTATGCTCTAAGGATATTTTAGTGTGTGGAAATTACTCTATAGAGTACACAAAATGGAATACCAAATACATTATACAATATCAATGAATACAACAAAATCTTCCTATAAGCATTTTTGCTATTCATATTTGAATGCCTCTACAATTTAATGTATGCATGTTTGTATTAATGATTGCATATACTTCATTGCTTTACATTGTTATGATTCTAGATGTCCGAGTAAATATGTCGTAGCAATCTACCTACGGAGTTAGGCATTGAACTTCCTTAAAATGCTTTATAAACACACAGAAGAATGTGGTTTTTGGAAAACCTCCTACACAATTTATTTTTTCTACTAAATATAACCCTACTTAGAGAGCCGATATCCACTATTAATATAATGTGGCCAAATTACAATTTCCGCCACTGCGGATGAAAATAGTCAGAGGATGGAAAAGTAGTCCTTGGTTGAGAAAACAATCTCTGGACGAAAAACAGTCTTCAGAAGCTACGTGGGCCAGGCGCACAAGTATGTGCACACATGCGCACTTTAATGAAAATCGTCCGCGAATGACTATGGCAAAGTGTTAAGAATCATCACGAACACTATTAAGAAACACTTAACCCTTAAACGTCAGAGCCAGCCCGAGGGGCTTGGTTTCTACAGAATCTTCTCTGTAGCTCTTCCTGTACTCAACTTTTCACATATTTGATATCATTCTAATCACCTTCTTTTGATGCATTCACGAAGTGAAATTTTACAATTCAAATCACAATTTGTATGAGTGATTTGTGCTTTGAAAGGATTGTGGTAGGTAGGTTGATAACCTTTAGGAGGGTGCAAGCTCATCATGGATTGCTTTATTCAGGATGCCCAAGTTCAAAAAGTGCACTATTCATTGATGTCCAAGTACAGAAGATGCCGTGATCCAATTTCGGGCTGCCTGCCCAGGCCATGAAATGTCGTTTAAGGGTTAACGTTTGTAACCCGCTCCTTCTCTACTCTTTCTGTTTATAAAAAGTAATTTTGAAATGAATGTTTTTCTTAATATTAAATAATATAGAGAATTCATTAAAGTGGTTGTTATAATGCGTTGCAAAACAAGCGCGAACCACTACCAAACTTCTATAGATGCAAATTAGCGGTTGGCGCTTGCTTCGAAACGCATTAGTCCAACCATTGTAATGTAGTTTAATATTATAATGAGGTTTTCAAAATTTCATCTGTAGTCTACTTTTCATCCGCTGCGAATGTTTTCATCCGCAGCAAACATTTAAACCGGACTCAGATTTTCCTCCGCCTGGTGATTTTTCATCCGCAGTTTTTTTTCCATCCGCTGCTTGTTTTAAATTCGTTGCGCTGTTTTTCATCTGCTGCGGAAATTTCCATCCGCTGCGGGATTTTTCTTCCGCCGCATAGAATTTCATCTACAGTGGATGAAACTGTTTTTTTGGCAGAATTAACATAACAGCGACTTAATAACTTCCAAATTTTTTTATTTTTTTTCAATTCCGACTTCGGATTTGGGCTTTTTAGGTGCGTTTTCATCTTGTATATAAGCAAAAAAATTGTTACAAAAGTTTTGAAAATTTGACATTTTGGAGTGTACTTAAAAATAACATTGTAGGGACTAAACTTTGGATGTAGATTATGGCTAGAGAATATGTTCATCACATTCGATCTCATGCATGTTTTTTGTGTGTTAGTGATGGTTGTGTTTTCAAATTTGTTATATATGGCGATATTCATTTACAAGACATGTAAGGTGTCTCGTTTGAAATCTCATTTGAAACAATAATATGATGACGGACACGGAAAGAATACAATTGGATGGAAGGGGACGTCGTCAAAGCGTGCATGAACCCTAAACATGCAAAGTTTGAATCAAACTTTTAACTTTTCTATGCAGCTAATTCAGGTGTAAATATTTAGAAGAATGTACATGACAATGTCATGGAAAACCTTATGAGAAACGATGTATTTCACCGTTCCCTTGAAAAAACAAGTCTTCTCTTTATTGAAATTCTTAAAAATAGCATACGAAGTTACGAACCCAAGTGAAAAATTTTCACACATTGTCACTCATTGTCGGGCGAGGTACCAAAAGATCTTATGAATTTTCACATAAAACCTACATATCTTTGTATTTCTTACATTTTATATTCTCTACATTAATATGTGGTGTAAACCTTCTTATTGACCATTCGGATTAGTAATTCAAAACACATGAAGTTCACAAGAAAAAGAAGTTTGAATTGGCAAAGTTTGAACCTCCACTACTTCCATGGTTGTTTTGAATACACTACACCTGTCCTCTACCTCAAGAAATTGTTGTCTAAGGAACTACCATCATGTTTAAGGTAGTGGATTTAGACCTTGCCTAGTTCAAAATTTTGACGCCAGGTAAAGTCAAAGTCTGCGGATCCACTAAACGCAGTGAAGACCCTAAACCATTTGCTTCACTTCACACACTATAATCTTTCAATATGTGCGGTCAAAGTTTCTGAAATTTTGTAAACATATTTTTTAATAAGTCTTAATTGAGTTCCAACGGTCACAACTAGAAATCAAACTTTTGGTTTCCTTCTATGGTCATTGCACTAGAATCCAACAACTTTGAAATGTTTCCGGATCATAACTGCCACGATATTTTTGGGGATATAGGAGACATGTTGTATGAGTAGGGAGTCGGGCATGAGGAGGCGTTTCAAATGGGGGTAATTCCTATAAATGCTAAATTGTATTCAAGAAACATGAAATGGTTGAGGTTATGTATGATTTTGTGCCATGGGCACTATGATCTATCCGAAAAGTTCGAACCCAAACTCATAAAATTTGATATACGTCTTCTCTACATAAAACCTAGAGATCATCATATTTTACACATTTTGCTTTTTCAACAACATGTACTGAACACATGAAAACCTTCCTAAACCTGGGTTTGGATTATCATTTGAAATCTTATTCAGTTTACTAAAAAATAAAACATGGAATGGCAATTTTGAAACTCCAGTATTCGCGCACTTGATTTGAATATGCTACAGTTCTTTTCTACCTCTAAAAATTGGTGTGTAGGGAAATCTCATCATAAGGTTGGATTAGGATATTTTGAGGTAATTTTAACAAAAATTCTGAAATACAAGAATTTTGAAATAGAACACATTGATAAGTTAAAAAATCGGAACTATGCCACAACCTAAACCATATAAAATTCAAAAAATGTCGCTCTTTGCACGGCTATATGAAATAAGGTTTTTTTACTTCTTGTGCCCAAATTATAAAGGCATGTAATACATATTAATCTAAGACTATTGCTATAGTCACTTCAAAATGTGCATGCTATCTAGTATAGTCTAATAATGCCGAAAGGAATAAAGTAAAACCTATGTATTACTAATAAGTTGACCGATAATGCTCATGAGGCGTGGGCCAATTGTATGTGTCGCTGAAGCGTGTAATGATATGAAACAATCCTCCAACGCTTTCTCGGTTTTCGTTGCAGACTCTCTCCATGTACATATGAAATGTATCCGCAAATTCTTGATTTGAGAATACTACGGAACTCCGAGATTCCCGTTGCAGATTCTCGTAGTCTATGGACATTGTCCGCCCGTTGATTCGTTGCGCTATTCGGGCCGTAGCGAACTCCTCCGAAGCCATCGATAACTTCGGAATCATTTGCACATCCGCATCTGGTTTGTGCAAGTACGCAACCCGCAGATCGACCCACCATCGCCTTCGCAGAGTCTCGGCCATGTCTTCACGCTTTGTGAACGTATAAAGAGACTGCATTGGTTCGTTAACCTTCGTGGTCATGCCCCAATCGCATACTCCAATATACACTCGCGATTCATCTGGAGGGAAGTGGAGGAGGATATTGTCCGGAGACAAGTCATTGTGGAGATTGTTGCTCTTGTGGACCTCGTTCATGATGCGCAACAACGCCCACGCAAGCGCGGTCCGTTTTTTGCGAAAACGAACCAACTGTTGAACTCGAATAATCTCATCATCGGGGAATCTCCCATAGTTCAAATGTGTGATGACATTGTCACCAAACTCGATATCCCGGTTCAACATCTCTCGAACTGTCCCGCCATTCCACCAATACGCATAGCCTTCGTACTTGTCCGGATGAATGGCCACGAAACGGATGACACCCGGATGTGGAATCCTCACCGCCATCGACTCATTCTGATGCTCAACTTTTGCCAAATCCGGCCGTGTCTCCGATTGGTTGGACAACTTGGCGGCAAATTCCCAGAATGGTTCAATGCCCGGAGCACCTTCAATGCGGACTTTGCGAATGGTAGCGTATCCACCTCTCCTGTTCGCATTGTCCATTCGTATAACCGCGGCTGTTGGCGGAATGGCAATGAGATGAGCTTTACGCAACAGGTCTTCTTGGTGCCCCTCTATCGAATTCCACCATCCCACGGAGCCACGCCGGTTTCGATTCTTGGCAAATGGCTTCATCTGGGCCACGAACAAATCCGCCTTCAACAGCACGTCGTTGAAAACTTCATCCGCCGCGCGATTGAACCTCCCAAACTTGGTCAACAAGTTCTTGGCATTCCAGAGTGAATCGTGCACTCTGGCATCCAAGAACTTCAAAAACCCGCGCTTCTGGGTCTCCGTATTCCACATCGGGGCTTGAAGCGCGTCCATCATGTGCTGCCGCATGTCCGTCCGGAACTTCTCGGGGCCTTCATCTCTATATTTGACGTACTTGCTCTCCAATGATCGAATAGAATTTTCCTCATAGAATCTGACGGTCAGTTCTATGAGGAAATTCTTGCAAGCCTCAGATGGAACGTCGTGGATTGGATGAAGCTTCACTCCGAAGTCCGCAACCTTCTGCTTCTTCTTGTCCTTCGGCATCTTCTTGACCTCGCCGCCGTTCGAAGTTTCAATAAAAAACTTTGTAGAAGAAGTTTTCAAAAAACTTCAAGAAAAAAACTAGATGGGAACAAGTTCTAAAAAAAACTAAGAGAAAAAACTTCTTACAACAAGTTTTAAAAAAAAGTTCAAGAAAAAAACTAGTTTGGAACAAATTCAAAAAAAAAACCTATGAGAAAAATCTTCTAAGAGCAAGTTTTAAGAAAAACTTGAAGAGAAAAACTAGTTTGGAACAAGTTCTATAAAAAAACTATGAAAAAAGCATTTTACGAACAAGTTTTTAAAAAAACTTTAAAAAAACCGCAAAAACTCCCCCCCAAATGTGAATCACTTTCTCCCTCCCAAAGATGAGGAGCCAATGGATGGAAAAATGCCAGCCAAAGCCACTCCGCATCCACTCAAAAATATATTTCAATTTTCGAGAGGGGAAGGAAAAAGTGAGAGAGAGAGGTTGGCGGACGGCCTTTTATAGGGTGGCGGACGGCCATGAGGCCGACCGCCACCGCGGCCGTCCTCCAATCGGACGGCCGATGGACCGGTCGCACGGCCGTCCGATCGGCCGTCCGATCGGGCGGCCGTCCGCGGATCGGACGGCCGTCCGCCCGATCGGACGGCCCTAAAGCCGTCGGCCTAATCAGACGGCCGTCGTGCGCCCCCGCGATCAAATCGGGGCCGTACGATGTGTCCATCGGCCGTCCGATCACGCGGACAGCCGAGGTGCCGTCCGATCTCTCCGACGGCGGGGTCCGGTCGGACGACTCGACGCATTTCGACGGCTGAGATCTCACCGCGTCGCACTTCGTCGAATCTGACGGTCCAGAAAACTTACTACGGCCTTCGGTAAATGCATTTTACCCCCCCGGACGCTGCGTCCGACGTGACGTCAGGACGTCCTCGTCCTAGGACGCCCTAGGACGCTCTCAGACCCCCAAGGACGTCGGATTGGTAACCCTGACTCTAACCTTTTTATGCCACCTTTTGATTTCATGAAATCATAGAATTGAAGTAGATATAGAGAATTGTAGTATAGAGGTGGTTACAACTTATCCAATTTGATTCAAATATGTTTTAAATAAGAAGTTGTGATAGTGGAATCTTTGGATCTCAAGCATGTGATAGTATTTAGAGGGTTTAAGTGTAGTTTTCATCTTGCTTACTGTAGGTTATTAAACATTATGGTGTTAGCTTAGGAGATATGAAATCAACCATTTAGGGCCTAAGTGGACCGGCAAGGCTTGGAAGATTCTACAAGTATGGTAGATTATGCAAAACATCATTTACCCAATTATACATTTCATTGCAAACCCACTTTACCCAAATCACTACAGTTTGGCAATGCATCAGTTGGAGATCATGGGAATGGATTGAAAGTTTTTTGTAAAGTCAAACGTGTGTTTTGAAGACGGTGGTTTCACCAATGCATGCATCAATTCGAGATCATAGAGTATTGTTGGAAATCTGTTGTGAAGACCAACATGCATCTTAAAACAACTACTTTGTTAATTCATTATACATCGAGAAGGGAATTGATCGAGATGGAGATGACTGAGTAGAGCTTCGTGATTTGTGGTGAGGGGAGTGGAAGGACTCAGTCTCAGAAGCCACACACTCGAATCAGCAACAGGTGGCTGGAGTTGTTGTGGAGCCCTCGTTTGTGGTGGAACTGAGGCTAGTCTGGTCGTTTTGCAGAGCTGCGTGAGAGTTAGAGAAGTTGGATTGGGCTCATATCAAGATCTGTGGTAGAAGCGTTTGCAAAAGGAGAGTAGTTGTGCCAGATTTGAGGTGGTAGGAAGCTGAAGGTGGGGATACCAGTGTTGGAGATCTGATCTGAGCCTCCAACTACAATTCTTAAGCAGCGAATCTACCTAGATCTGACCTCCCCGCAGCAGATCTGCGCACCTCCAGCAGTCGTTCTGCCTCCCCAACCCACGCTATCAACATTCAACATTGAAGAGCTAAACGCGACACTCGCACCGGGCAACTACATCACATCAACTCAGGTCATATTTTACTCATATCGTTGTCATTACATATTTTGGATCTCTTTCAATAGACACTTCACATACACTAGACACAACAGCTCAGATCTCACGCACATTAGTAACAATACTACAGACCAGCACCTTGACAATAACCCTCTAACCCTTAAACACATTAGTAGGAAACTTGTATTCGCACACCACGTGCGGAAGCGCTGGAATTTTTTTTGCAGATCCACATAGCAAACACAAGCAGCAAACGTCAACGGCAACCCACTTCGAAGGTCGCAGATCTACCACACGCACACACGACTCCGATCACAACCACTTTCGATCTACACCAACAATACAACCGTCCACAGCAGCATCAACGACAGGCGATCTAAAGGTGGCCAGCGACAGGAGACTAGCAAACAAGCAGCAACAACACAACAGCAAACACCTCAAGAAAGAGCAAAAACAAGATCAAAGACGGAAAAAAAAAAGGAGGTAAGTACTCTTACAGAACCTTCAAAGTTCTTCGTACCCCCCCCTCTACACCCCCACAGCCCTCTTCCCCCACACCTCTCACTTGCACATCTTCCACCATCACAACCCCCTCCCCTTCCTATCACCGCCTTACCTCCCCCTTCAGCCCATCACCCCCTTCCTCCACTCCCTCCCTACTCTCTGCTCCTCTCCCCTCCCCCCTTCTTCCCCCTCCACCTAAAACAACCCCTCTACACCTCACCACAACCCTCGCCTCTCCCTACACAGCCCTCGCCCCTCCCACTACAGCCCCCGCTCAGCCCCATGTAGCCTCCCTCTCTCGACCCAAAACCCCTGTCCCTCCACCTGCAGCCTCAACCCTCCCCTCTACAACTTCTCTCTTTCTCTCCACGACCCCCGCCCCTCCCCCCACAGTCTCCTCCCTTCTCACAGTCCTCGCCCTCTCCCTCACAGATCTCACCCTGCACTTCACAGTCGTCCCCCTCCCCTACGTCCCAAAGCACGACTCTCTCCAAACACTCCCCACAGCCCTCGCCCCCCCTCACGCAGCCTCCCTCATTCACCCCACAGCTTCTCTTCTTCCCTCTCCCCGAAACCCTAATCCCAACCAAGCACCCTCCATAGCCCCCGCCCCCTCCCTCACAACCTCTCCCATTCAACCCAAAAACTTTCTCCACCCCCCCCCGAAAACTGATTCCACACTGGGCACTCCCTGCAGCCCCCGCCCCCTCCCTCACAGCCTCCTTTACTCGTCACACAACCTTCCCCCTCCCCTCCTCCCATAATCCGATCCCTCATCAAACTGTAATCACTGCCCCCGCCCTCGCCTTCACAACCCCCCACACTCATTCCTCTAACTCTCCCCTTCCCTACTCCCGAAACCCTCACCAATCACTCCCTACAGCTTTCGCTCATTCCTCAACCTCTCCCCTTCCCTACTCCCGAAACCCTCACCAATCACTCCCCACAGCCCCCGCTCATCCCTCAACCTCTCCCCTTCCCTACTCCCGAAACCCTCACCAATCACTCCCCACAGCCCCCGCTCATTCCTCAATCTCTCCCCTTCCCTACTCTCGAAATCCTCACCTATCCCTCCCCACAGCCCCCGCTCACTCCTCAACCTCTCCCCTCCCCTACTCCCGAAACTCACACCAATCACTCCCCACAGCCCCCGCCTCCTCCCTCACAAACTCCCCCTCTCACGTCACAGGCTCTCCCCTTCCCTGCTCTCGGACCCCAGACCCTCACCAACCGACCAACACCACTAGAACTCTAACACTAGACACTCCCCACCCTGCACCCACGAAACACTCCCTTCCCGAACCCTCACTGCGTGGAGACATTCGGAAGAAAGACTCTGGACGAAGGTCACACCAACGACCCCTTTCCCTCCACAACGACCTACAGCTTGCGACCCCCCTCCCTAGGAAAAACCGTTGGAGTTCAGTACGACACTCTAAACCCCTGCGACCCCCCAGCCATAACAACCCACAAACAACGACCCCCCTCCCCTTGCGACCCCGCAACAGTAGAGATCTTCAAGTACCGCCCCCCCTTCCCTTGCGACCCCCCAGCCCTGTAGCGACCTCCACAGCCCCCTGCGACCCCATAACCCCTCAGCGACCTCCCTCCCTACCTGAAACCTCCCTCTCTCTCTGTGACCCCCTTTCCCCTCACCTTAGAACCCTGGCCCTCTCCCAGCGAACTACCCCCCAAACCCAGCTTTCCCCCCACTATCAGCAACGACCTACTCAACTTCAAATACGTTCAAGCCACACTACACTCCGAACCAGCCCCGACTCAACTTCAAATCTCGAGGTAAGTCTCTCCAATCAGGTACGTCACATACCTTTTGTATTTTCCGTTGTAAAGTTATGTGATTAAAAAAAAAAACCAAGAAAACAAGTAAAGCTAACATAATGTCAAACATAAAACGAAACCTGCACTTTGAAGAAAATATGGATATAGATGGTGAAGGGTCAAGCTCAGCACTGAAAGGAATAAGAAAGAACACGGGAATGGAGACGGGCAGCACTAAGAAGAGCAGAAGCGCTCAAGAGGGGGTAAGCCAATCTCCTCCCTTTAAATTGACAACCGTGCCTCTTAAGTTTTGGCTAGGATTTGAAGACATGGAACGTCTAGCAATCGATGAAGGGCTGGAGGAACTCCTTTATGATGAAAAGGTGGAAGACATGATGACTAGAGGATTCCAAGAGCATGAGGCAAAGGAGTTCAAGATATCAAAGGTGGCCTATCCAAGGATACCCCAATTATACTACCCCATTGCAAGGCCAGGAAGCGAGGAGCAACACTACAACATCACCCAGATTCCTCAAAACACCAAAGTCAATGGTGCCACAGGTTTGGCAAATGGTTTCCAAGTGGCCATCCATTTCGAACCCCCTTCCTCTATTTTATTGCATGATGAGGTTCACAAAATGATAACCCATAGGCTCGAGAACATGGACATTAAATTAGGTAATGGTGTTATGGATCCTATCTATATTCATTGCCATAGCGTCAAGAGGGGTGGGCAAAAGGGTATATGGACCGGGATGCTCAAACTACACTTACTTAACCCCGAAACCGACGCTCTCATGTTGTTAAAAGGCATTAGGCCTTTCATTCTCACCATAGACAACCAAAGTATAATTGGTAAAGTATGTAAAGCTTATCCTCAAGTTGCTAACTCTTCTAACCTTTCCGTGCAAGTGAGAAGTGATACAATAGTAGGTACCTCCTCCCACCTACTTTTCAAGGACATCCTCATCAATAGTTTCAAGAGAGGCCAAGACTATGAGATCACGGAGGTGTCTAAGGTGAAGGGTGACCCCTACGCCTTTATTGCCGCCACCACTCCTCTCCAAGCCTCCAAGATCCAACTTCAACACATCACCACCCATCACGAAGTCATCAAAGCACGGAAGACCTACACCGGCGGTCGCATGACCCCCGAAACCAAGGCAAAGAAAGATGCCATATCTCTCACCCTCTCTCATGGATGTGCAAGATGTCACTAATGCCATTCAAAGGATCATGGGAGTTAACAACGTTAAAAATGTATGGTTCCATAAGGAAATTGGTGGGAGGCATAATGGCAAAGCTAACGTGGAATGTGCTAACCCAATTGTATACAAGCAATTTGTTAGGAAGCATTTTGACATTGGGGACAACTATGTGGACTTCACCCCACATTGGAAGAGTTTAGAAGGCACACAACCCCCAACGGAGGAGCAAATCAATGCCTTTGGGTTCAACGACATCAATGCCGCCATGGTCAACACCGTGGCAACCTTCAAAATACAAGATGCACCCGCCGCCATCACCAAGAAGGAGTTGAAGGAGGCCTTGGAGGAAAACAACAAGAAGGTGATAGAAGAAAGCAAGAAGTACACCGACACACTACACAACTCTTTGATGGAGCACCTAGACAAAATGGAAGAAGCCATGAATGCCACAAGACTTGCATTCCAAGCCATGAAGGGAAGAATGCCACCGCGACTCGAAGATAGGCCGCCAAACATGTAAAGACCAAAGACTTCAAGGTAATGCACAAGTGTTACCTAATACTCACTACTCTCTACACACGGTATTTTACCCTAGTTAAATACCTTCCTTCCATTAGTATTATACACGTAGAAGTTCTCACAAAACTTACAATCAAACATTGTACGGTCTATTATACGAATACTAAATATATTTTACAGTACAAATACATTTACAAAATACCCAACCATTATACCGTCTACCAAACATGTACTAAAAAATACTTCTTATATACCAATTACAAAAACTATACTAACTACTTTATTCAATACCAAATACCAAGTACAAAAATATATACAATTACATGTGCACTTACACACACACATATACACAATACTAAAATACACACACATACAAATACACTAGTAAATACACACATACATACACAAACAAATAAGAAAACAAATTACAAACAAAAACACAATAAAACACAAAATAAAACACATACACTCATACACTCATACATCAACACAAACATACATACACATACACACAAACAATCAAAAAGACATACAAACATAATCAAAAGAATACAAAGGAAAATATACAAACACACACTCAATCATACAACCACAACAACGCACAATAAAAATAAAAATAAAATTAGAGTTAACACCATAACCACAAAAAAGAATACAATCCCACACACCAACCTAAAAACAAAAACACCCAATGTGCCGCATAAATCAATTAAACACCCATATATCACAAAAACAACTACAAACAAAACAACCCACCCAAACAAAGACACACACACACCTCCAAACAAACATAACCCCAACAACATCAAAAAACCTCAAAAAAACACACAAAAAACAAGCAACCTTAAACAAGAATCTACAAACAAAAAACCACTACCACTTCTAGATAAAGACATACAAGCTGACCGTCATACAAAAATAAATACGAATATAAACATCAGTTTAGACAATGAAATATATATTAATACAAACATAAAAACAATCACTAGTATAAATCCCAACATATATACTAACACAAGTACATATAAATACGACTTAAAAACCCCCTCAAATACCAACATAAACTCACATACAAACAGTCTTACATACAATAAACCCATACACACATGGCCAAACACAACCACAAAAGTATACAAACAAACACACACACACACATACAACAATAATAAAACAAAAACACCCACGCAAATAAACACATGGACACAAAAACAGTTAATAACAAATACAGTTACACCCAATATTAAAATAGATAACAATAAAACCATTACCCATCTACAAAACACAAACACCCGCCCCCCCCCCAACCAATAAAAACGTTAATAACATAACAAAGCCTCAAAAAACTATACGAAAAACAAAAACCTCAAAATACAGCACTAAACATACATATCACAATCTCCTCCTACTCCTAGGCGGAGACATAGAAACCAACCCCGGGCCCATGCCTAATGTACTAAAAAGACACCCTACAACACACAAGAAAAATGCCAAAAAGTACTTCATACCTAATACCATAAAATTACAACCGGAATACGGACACATTGCAAAAACCTTTGCACCTTTTCTAAAAAACACACATACACTCCACCACACACATAACACCACACACCCAAACATGGCCCAATATATACAACAAAAAAATATACATCCACCATCCCACATTTTATATGCCCTAGTAATCACTACTCATCCACATATAGATGAATGCAACCACCTACTAAATCCACAAAATTTAAACACAATTACTTGGACCAATACACTACTACAAACTCTACTAAACTTACGAAACCCGCCTGAACGTCACACCCACATTCAGCACCCGTATACAAAGTTTCTTGAAGACAACCAAAATATTATAAACCACGAGAACTCAATACATAAAAGATTATACGACTTCTTACATAATCAAGACATACCACCCTCAAATGATATAATAAAACTAAAATTCCCTTACCTCCCTAACAACCTCATAAATGAATCACTAAAATGTCTAGACCCTATACCAGAATACACCCACCCACCCCCACCTCTTCCCTACATCCCTCGTCAAAATCAAAACATTAGACCAAACCAAGAAAATACATACATATTCACATGGAATGCCTCCTCACTAAACACTGCCCTTCCTAGCTTACAAACTCTAGTCGCAAACACAGACACACCACCGGCTCTTACAGTTATACAAGAAACTAAACTAACCGCCACAAAATCTACAAAATATATACAAAATATATTTCAAAACTATAAACTCATCTGTAACAACACACATGCACTTACAAGATGCATGCAACAACGAAGACCATACACACCGGGCCGCGGTGGCCTCCTTACATTAATACACAAAAAATATACATTCCCAGGCAACATCAACAAAATCCCTACCCCAATGCACATATCACCATACATTCAAATAATTAAAATCACTAATCACCCACTACAACCGTGGTTAATCTTTCACATGTATATGCCATCCCATCCGGAAGATACTAGATTTCTCTTAGATATACAAAACACTATTACATCCCATATTAATAATCATCCCAATCATACATACCTATTATGTGGAGACTTCAATAGAGACATAGCGCTAATTGGCCGCCAAAATGGAAACCACCACACCCCCCCTCAAAACATTGATTACCAATGGCGCCGCTTCACATAAAACTTAAACTTCACTTACATCAATACCGATACTCAATTCTCTAGACAAGGTGGCTACAATTATAGTGATTGGAGTCTAATAGATGGTTTCTATATAAATACAAACAACAACACACAATACACCGCCACAACAAACAAAGATATTATTCTCAATTCGGACCACTCACCCGTACAACTGCACATCCCAAATAACACACTAATTAGTAGAACTCCTACAATCCCAAACAAAGACACTATACGCATACTCAACCCCATCCCAAAAACCAACATAGAAAAATTCAACACAAAATTCTTCAAAGAAAACTCCGTACAAATAGACTCCCTCATAAACATTCTTGAAAACAATAGCCAATTAACACAAGCTCAATGGCAAGAAGCATGCCACTCTCTAGACAAACTCATCAATAAAATCTCTGATACACTAGAACAAACTTGTAGAGCACACACAATACCCCAAATGACAAACAGAACCTCTCAACAAGGCGGGTATCTACCCCGCAAACTCTCTAAAACTTGGAAACAACACTTAACCACATACCATACCATACGTAAAACCATTAGAATTGTAAAAAACAACCCTCAATGGCGTAACCACCCCATACACAACGAACTACTAACTATACAACACACCCAAATCCCTACTCCGCCGCCTCCGGACCTTCCCCACGATACATGGATAAAAGATATTGCGATAATTGCAAAAAATGCCAACATACAAGCCCGGAAAATAATCACAAAATACACAAAAGAAAACATTAAAAAAGCCATCTCAAAATACAGACAACTATACGAAATCAGCCCAAAAAAATTAACAAAAAAGTCTTTAAAAACCTTGAATCCCCACCAATGGATTGTATCAAAGATCAATATAATAATATTCTAACTAGCCCCGAAGACATTGCGAATGAAATATTTAACCAACAAACAAAAACCAATAGACCAACAGTACCAACATGTAATTACCAGCCACAACATACAATAGAATGCACATGTGCAATACGCCAATACCCTTGGCACGACCTGGACGGATATACCCTTGACAAACGGGGCGAACCAGAAATTCCACTTCATAAATACCTCAACAGAGCCACATACGACACATGCCTTCAAAATCTTGGAAATAATAAAGCCCCAGGCCCAGACCGCATACCAAACTCAATACTAAAAAACATGCCTCCAAGATTTCACAAGCTATTATTTCTATTCTTCTCCCACTGCTATAAACAAAAACAAATACCAAACTCATGGAAATTAAGTACAACAATTCTACTATACAAAAAAGGCGACCCGTCCATACTACCCAACCATAGACCAATTGCACTAGCTAACACAATATACAAACTCTTTACCAGTACACTCACCTCCATACTATCCTCATACGGCGAAAAATTCAAAATCCTACATGATAGTCAAGAAGGATTCAGAGCAGAGAGAAGTACCGCACGACAAATACAAACTATAATAGCCGCACTAGAAGACGCAAAGTTTACTAACCAAGATATATACATACTATACGTGGACTTCAAAAATGCATTTGACTCAATTGACCATGCCCGACTTCTAGCAATAATGATGGACCTTGGTTACCCAAAAGATGCAACTACACTTGTTGGAAACATCTATTCTAAATCATCTACATGTTATACCGGTGAACACTTTGGGAAAACAAAACCTATACCCATCCAAAGAGGAACTATACAAGGGGATACCCTCAGCCCATACCTATTCATTATATTTCTAGAACCACTACTCGGATGGCTAGAAAGAGGAGATTACGGATACACTTTTGGCACATCACAGGTCATAATAAACTCTGCCGCATACGCGGATGACCTAGCCACCATAACTAACAAAATCAAATCAATCCAAATACAAATAAACAAAATTGATAGATATTGTAAATGGGCCGGTATGGACGTAGGTGACCCAAAATGTGCCGCTACCGGATGCCCAAACAAATCCAAATTGAACCCTACCACTTTCAAAGCCCTAATGCAAGCCTCGAACATCAATTACCGCAATCAACCGATCCCCATACTACACCAAAATGAACCATACATATACTTAGGCACAAACCTTGTTCCCTCACTAAAATGGAAAATCCAAATCCACACCACAACGACAAAACTCATCAAACAATGCAAAGAACTAACAACATGCCCAACCACCATGAAACAAAAAATAAAAATGGTTGATACCGTACTACGCCCAGGTGTGGCATACAGTTTCTACGGTGTACCATACTCTATGCCAGCTATCAAAAAACTTGACAAAAAAATAATAGCCATACAAAAAACCATATGTGGATTACCAAAATGTATGTCAAATGCAATAACCCAACTACCACATAACCTATTTGGACTTGAAGCTTTCTCCCTCAAAAACGCATACCTCCGATGTATAGGCGAACAACTGCAAAATGCTCTAAACGATAAAGGAAGACTTGGAAAAATATATAATGGATTAGCTCACTATGTCCTTGCCCAATATGGTGGCGCTGAAAACATACCGAGAATTAAAAAAAGTGACTGCATAAGATCACCAATAACACGAACATTCTTCTTATTAAAACATATAACTAAAGCCCATCTTAAAAGCACGTTCCCGAACTTCCTCACTAATCCTACAACACTAGAAATACTATGGCGCCAAGAAACATTAAATCATAACACAGTCAATGCCCAACTCTCCCAAAAGCTTCTACAAAAACTCCTCTCAAAAAATATTTTTGAACTAAACCAAATTACCTTACCTAACGGTACATACATCATGAACAATGAGGACTTCAAAACCTACCACTTCACCCCATCTAAACTAATAAAAAGTGCCCTAAGTGTTGCTAAACAACTATTTTGCCACCTAACATGCCCCACTATATGTCATACTCCTTGCAACATACACCCATACTCTCATACACTCAAAGATCCATTCATCACCCTCAACAATAACATCATCCCAAGAAATATTCCCACACCAACCAATCCCCCTAACCCTCCACATACATACCACCCCCGCCCCCCAACATGCATCCCCAAAAACCCTACCACATACCCCATTAATAATATCATAAACCATAAACATATCCAAGACACAGACAAAAATAACATACAAAATACCTATACAAAATATATATGCCAATGGCAACACAATGATAATACATACAATAAATGGCTCTCCCAAAGAGACCTTTTTCCACGGCATGACACCAATACCTCCACACATAACACTGAACAATTAAAACAATACTACCAAAAGATCCAAAACAAAATATACTCAGATATCATCCTTGCCCACCATCCACAAGAACAATCCTCAGACTCAAGGTCCGTAACGCCACCTATAATTATCCCACTCTTAAACATCTACACAACAGAATGCAACCCCGAAAAGGATATCCTTACATCCTCAAACACAATTCAAATAGATAACAATCAAGCATATCTATACGAAGAAAACGGCCAACATTTACACACCATACCCATTACCCGGCTCCAATGGTTATGGAACCAATATCATACAAAATTACAAACCCCTACAAACATTGAACCAACAACCCAACCCTTTGAAACCGAACTAATATGGCTTTATCAAAGATATAAATATCGAATACCAAAAACTGACCCCCTCAAAAATGCGCAATACACAATACCCACCTCCATTGTAGACTCAATAATATCATCCTTTAACATCGAACACTCATACTTTTCCTCCCCGATCACATGTCCTACCAAACTAAATAAATTCTACTCACCGTACGAAAGAGACAAAATATTTGGATCCCTAGGCAAGGCCTTTGAACACAAATGGATCGGAAATGGAATAGCTCACCCCCACAACGAGAAAGACATAGAACAAGCCATACATTGGGCTAGACTTGCCGCCAAACATGATCCAAATAACACAAAAACAATCATCGTCACACCGAACAACAATTGGTACCAAAACAACAACCAACATTCAAACCCATTCCCAGATTCCCACATCATTGCATTATTCGAAGCAGACACAATACCATACAAAGAACCTAATATCCCACCCGAGCTAAAAAAACCCCGAATAGAGCCATCTACATTACAAATACTATGCGTCCATCATCAAAATCAAAACCTGGGCTCCCTAGAACAACTTGCGGAACTTACCTCCATAACAGACAATCTAGACATACAACGACCATACACAAAACCGGCCCCACCAACACCCATACAAACCCCCGTAAACAAAAGTAAAAAATGGTCAAAATTAAACTATGACAACAACACATTAAACTACTCCGTCATACCTCCCCCTCTCCCAGACTACCCAACTCATACCACACCAAAATTTAACCCTGCATACAGTTATTACACCGACGGCTCCTTTAAACCACCGGAACAAATTAGCCCGGGCTCTTGGCGAAGAGAAAAAGCTGGCTATGGCATATATAATTCTACCAAAGAAATTAAACTAGCCAAAAGACTCCATGGACTACAAAATATCCTCAGAGCAGAACTCATGGCCATTCACAAAACACTACAAATCATCACAACAAAATACAAAAATGAACCTGCACATATATTCACCGATTGTATAAATGCACTCTACCTACTTAACACTCAAATAACACACCCAACCCTTCACAACAGTCACCCTGATCAAACCATACTAACATCAATGGTACAAATGTTACAAAAACGTACACAAATCGCAACCCTTCACAAAGTCAGAGCCCATGCCAACATTGATGGCAACGAATAAGCAGACAAACTTGCAAAAGAAGGCCGAGAAAAAACACACAAAAACGCCAAAGACCCTCACGAACATGCTCATGCCACCCCATACTACTTTCAAAAAGAAGATTGGCCTTCCAAAGAAGATACCCCCGACAAAGGCCCAATTAGATATCTGGGCAAATATCTCAAAAAACAAGACCTCTACAACAACCTGGATACAATCTCAGAAAATATTCCTAACATAGAAAAATGGACTAACAATAACGACATAGACAATGAACTCTCTACAAACTTTTGGAAAAACCCCATCATCTCAGACTCACAAATAACGTGCCTCATCAAATTCCGTACGGGTCAGTACATGGGAAACGCTCGCAAACAACTCTTCTTTGGAATAGAAAGATTCCCATCCATAACATGCCCCATATGCCCCTCAACGGACCCCGACACATGGCTTCATGTGCTACTCAAATGCCAAAACCACCACATACACTCTCTAATTGTTAAAAGACATAACAAAGCGGTATGGGAAGTCCGAAAACTAATCACCTCCTACAATAAATCGAGATGTTTCATACTTATGAACGCCGTCACTTTTAATAGCAATCCACAAGAAAACACGGTCCCCCCATGGCTACTTCCATGGTCATGTATGACCCAAAGATGTCATTGCAACGCTAGGCTCAAACCGGACATTCTTTGTGTCAAAGGTTTACCATACAACGATCCACCACCCGAGAACATCAACCAAGACTACACCATTCAATTCATCGAATTCACATATTGCAACGATAGATTCTCCCCGGAAACAATGCAAAACAAAATAGATAAATACCAACCCCTCATAGACGACATCATTGCCCTCGGCTGGAATGTGGACCCCCTTATTGTTATTACATCCGGCGCTCGTGCCACCACCTTTATCCCATCTATGAAAACTCTCGAAGATACCTTCAAGATACCCATTGATACAATTAAAACTACCTTTAAAAATATCAACACCATCGCTATTCACCATGCCATGTCTATTTTACTGCATAAACGCAAAATCGAAAACAACCAAGTCCTCCCTGATAGGCAAGACCCCCCTTAGGAACTTCGCCACTCTGTCTCTTCCTGATTGGCTGCCTGTTTGGTTTTGCTTTTTGTTGTTTAGTTAGTTTGGTCGTGGTTGGACGTTGTTGGTTGGTTTCTGGCTACTCGTTACATAGTGTCTACCCTCGAAAGGGGGAAGTAGTTCCAGTTCGCTAATTCCTTGTCCGGTGGGCATGGTCTTAGCAATGGAACGAACAGACACTTTATTCACGCTGGTTCCCTTCGGGAACCGGCGTTCTTCTTCTTCTTGGTTGGGTGTCTTGCTTGGCGGGTCTCTGGCTACCCGTTACATAGTGTCTACCCTCGAGAGGGGGAAGTAGTTCATTCTTACTAATTCCTTGTCCGGTGGGCATGGTCTTAGTAGTGGAACAAACAGACACTTTATTCATGCCGGTCTCCTTCGGAGACCGGCGTTCTTCTTCTTCTTCTTCTTACTGTTGATCCTTGCGTATTTTTCTCTCATTCCAAGCCAATGCTTGCCACAACGATCTTTGTGGATGATGGTCTGGGCATTTGTCAATCTGCATCAAAGCTTCGGGGAATGATTGAATATTTGAAGGAGTTCTTCGAGATCACAGAAGGGCCAACAGATATTTACATAGGACTTCATATTACTCGTGACCGATTTCGGCGCATGCTTTGGGTGGATCAGTCCACGTACATTGAAACTATGCTTGCCAAATATGGCTATAGCTCTATTACACCTGTTTCTACACCAGCTAATCCGAATGTTCATCTTCATCGACCACTCCCTGATGACGATCAGCCACCGCCTGATTTCCCATATCAGAACATGGTTGGCTCACTGCTTCATGTGAACATTTTCACTCGCCCGGACATCTCTCAGGCTACAACGACGGTGTCTCAATATTCGAGCAACTTTCGGGAAATTCATTGCACGGCAGTTCGACGCATCATGAAATACCTTCGAGGTACGAC
Organism: Bryoerythrophyllum caledonicum; assembly: GCA_963971425.1. NCBI lineage: Eukaryota > Viridiplantae > Streptophyta > Bryopsida > Pottiales > Pottiaceae > Bryoerythrophyllum > Bryoerythrophyllum caledonicum. The sequence goes on along the minus strand of OZ020521.1, from coordinate 16,962,049 downwards.
TGATTTTGCTCTATGCTATTCTCCAACTAAGCATTCTGCTCCTATCACAGCCTATGCGGATGCTGATTATGCGGGAGATTTGGATGATCGGAAGAGTCGCAGTGGCTGTGTCATACTCTTCAATAGTGCTCCGGTCCTTTGGTTTAGTCGTAAACAACCGTGCACTTCCACATCGACAACAGAGTCCGTGTATGTTGCGGCTTGTCTTGCCGGGAAAGAGATAGTCTGGCTGCGACGATTGCTCACCGATCTTGGCATTTCACTTCCAGGACCTACCCCTCTTAAGAGTGATAATCAATCTACCATTCGTCTAGTTCTAAACCCTGAGTTTCATAAGAGGACCAAACACATTGATGTGGTTTATCACAAGATTCGGGAGCTGCAAGCTAAAGGCGTCATCGACATTTCTTTTGTTCCTTCTGACCAGCAACTAGCAGATATTTTCACTAAAGCCGTTACTCCTGATCGTTTTCTTCGTCTTCGCTCTCATTTAAAAATCATCAAGCGTTGAACATCAAGTGGGAGTTCCAGTTTCATGTGTGATTTTCCAACTCTCAACGATGAGTGGGAGTATTGGATTACATCGTTGAAGTGAACGCAGAGAACATTCTGTGACTCTTGTATTGTTAGTAAACGTAGTTTAGATGAACTTAGTTGGATGAGTTTCATCCTGGTTTGAACCCCGTGCGTGTTTCCCGCCTGCTGTATATATTCCCGCCTGGCGATGGTGACCGTGCTGTTTGTTCTTCTTGTTTGTTTTGCTTTCCTCATAGTCATATTGAGCCATGCGCTCTTGACTGATTCGTGTGTGAAGTCTAGTACACGGTTGTATGAGTGTGTAGTTCCAATAAGGCTCTACTTGCTGCCTTTTTGTAGACTTTACTTTTCGGCTCTTGAACACCTGCCAGTGGGTAGATCAGAAAGTATGACCTTGCCGGTGATGATCACTCCGATTAAGCAGTTCGGAGAGTTCATATTGCGGGCAGAAATCTTAGAGCATCAGGTGAGAAGGTTCTTGATCGGTTTATGTATATTGGAGTGATTTGGAAAGATATCAAGAGTTTTGACCGCTATTCTCATTAAAATCTATGTTGAGCTTAAGGAGAGAAAAGGTAGTTAAGCATAAAACTCTTCCCTATTATAGTTGAGAAATCGATAAACTCTTCCATTGAACTAATAGCTGTTAAAAGTGAGAAACGAGTAGTATAGTTAGACCAGTATCATGTTGAAACTTTTGATTACTTTATAAGTAACTCAACTAGGTCTTGGTTTTTGTATTGAACTTTCCTTTGCCTCAATGTGGAGCAGCCTATGGGCGAGAGGGGCTTACTCACGGTCGAGATTCGGAGAGGGCAGCTCAAGAGAGTCATCTCTTTCTTATGTAAGTTCATGTCTTCACCTTGGATATGGCTATAGTTGTTATATCGGCAGTTTATCCATTGTCAATTATGCTATCTCTTGAAGCAATTTGATTTTTTTTCTCTACTCACGTGACAGATTTTACATGTCTAGTATTCCATCCACTCAATGGAGCTTATTTAGTGTTGTACTGAGCCGTTGTTTTCTGTCTCTTTCCTTGCAGCGAAAACTGCTAAGATAAAGGCGGTGCTCACTTACAAGCATGCAAGGTTCACTAGTGGAGTTCTGGAAAGTGAGTGTTGATTGTCATGCCCAAGTTGCTCAGACTTAGTTGCTGATTTTTCAAGTTGGAGACCCTGCTCCGGAGGTTCTCTAATCGAAATTGTTCTCTTGTGCCAGATGTGGGAAATAGATTTATATGGCAAGAAGACAACGTCTTGACTTTCATGATCAACTCCGACTTCAAACCAGAACTTAATATATATACTCAAAATCGAGATCTATAATGGAAATACCAAGGTTGGAGAGGGCGAGTAAGTGCAGGTCTTACTGATTCTAAGGTTCATTCTTCTTTGGCCCGAATATAAGAGTTTACAATGAAACAAAACTACATCGTAACAGTACTTTTCATGGCTTTCAGCTTGTGCATCAATATAACCAGTCTATGCTTAATGATATCCATGTTGTTTTCTGCAGAATGCTTATGTCTTCATTCTTGGAGGAGAATAATCTCCTAGGGGTTGCAAAAGAGTTTGTTACACAGACGACGGATCTTTCCCCCCCGAACAAATCAGGAGTTGTTGGGAACATTGAAGTGAGAGCCAGTTTTATCCCAAAGCCTGTAAGTGCACTGCTTGAACATGGTGGGCTTTAGTTGTAAAGTCACCCCAAGTTTGACGAAGTTCTTCCTCTACAAAACTCAGCTCCACTATACCATAACTAAACACATTGTAGTATACATCTTATTCCAACTTTGGATTACTTGAAATCTTTTCCTGCTTGAGTCATTAACAAAAAGCTATAAACTGTAACAGGTATCGGTATTCCCTACGCCACGACGGCACTCCCAAGACGGTATTCACATTGGAATCCCTACGACACAAATTCATTTTCACCCAGACGTTCACAATCCAGGCCCTACACGACGACAAATTTTCTACCCAGACGTTCATGTCAATGCAGAGCGTCAATACATGCAAGATCCTCGTTACGAACCCTCTGCTCCGGTCATGGACGTTTCCCAGCTTAACGAGCACTATTCGGCCCGGGGAGGCCCTGCTCCTCCTGACGCTCCGGCTGCTGGAGCTCCGGCTCCAAGGTCCCAACAATATACTGATGATGAGGAAATCATGAATTTTACTAGTTGTTTTCATTAAGAATCGCTGGTTGTAGGCTTTAGGAATCGTTGGTTGTATGATAATAGTTGGCTGTAAATTTTCGAGCTCTGATTCAAAGCCGCGGAACTGTGTAAATTAGTCGGCACCGGAGTTTTTTCGCCGAAAGTGAATGTTTTGTACTGAGCGATTTATCGGCATGTTGGTTATATTGACCCTATTATATTAGCCACTAAAGAATACTTTGACTTGTGACTAGTTTTAATGCCTTGTGACTTTTGCATCCAATATAACCAATATAACCAATATAACCAATATAGCGATGCAATGAAGAGCTTATTAGATTGCAGCCACATGCTTGCCCTCGTCACTTCATCGTAATGTGTACCATGCTTTGTTGATTGATCTATGTGCACTGCCTGTAAGCATTTCCCGCTTTGCAGACAACAACTAGCAAATTATGCTAATGCTTTGAAGAGCAGAGCAACATGGAATAGATGATCTGGTGCCGAATGCTGATCTGATATTCTTGCATATTTGTTGCTTGAATCCTGTATTGACTCGAAGGGAATACCAGACTCAAACTCATACACACACTCACGCTATACAAGAGTATACTGCAATTTACACACGCCAGGCCATGTTTGCTCTGGTCACGTCTCTCTTTATAAACGACACACAAATGTACACTCAAGGACGAAGAACAAGACACAGCATGCGCACAGCAGAGCTTATGTACTCGACTCATGAGAGTGACGACACAAGAAGCTGTACACCTAAGACTAAATCTACGAGTAACTGAAATCTACCATTGTGCTACATTTACGAACTAAACTGTGTACTGTAATGCTGTGTCATGTCTACGGATGTAGTACAGTAATGTTCAGCTATGCTCTACTCCAATACTCCCACTCATAGTGGACAGTGTTGTACTACTCGTATGTACCTCATATTTCTTACTAGTCTCCCACTTGGGGTACTTTGAGTGGTACAATATGAAGAGAAGCCCTTAAGGTAAGAAACTTTGCAGCTCGAAGAGCTTTAGTAAAAAGATCAGCCAACTGTTGAAGTGAAGGAACATATGTGACATCAATAACGCCATGATCCTGATACTCACGGATGCAGTGATAACAGATGTCGATATGTTTCGTTCGCTTATGATACTCCGGCGGAACTAAACGAACAACAGCCTGATTATCACAGTACATAGGCGATGGGCCAGAGATAAGCAAACCAAGATCAGAAATGAGTCGTCGGAGCCATTTTACCTCTTTGCTTCCTGTAGATGCTGCAATATATTCAGCTTCTGTAGTCGAAGTAGCAACACATCTTTGCTTACGGCTGAGCCACAAAACATGAGCATTGTTGAGTAAAGTAACCACACCACTACGACTTTGCCGATCATCCACATCGCCTGCATAATCAGCATTGACATAGATAATTGGTTGATGCGGGACCTTCGGAGGATAATAGCATAATGCGTAAGAAGTCGTTCCCCGCAAATACTTGATGATGCGAATCATTGCCGTACAATGAATATTCATATAGTTGCTGGTATATCGTGCAACCGTAGAGATCGCCTGATAGATGTCAGGACGAGACCACGTCTGCAGATACAATAAACTCCCGACGCAGCTTTGATAAGGAAAATCTGTAGATGCTGGTTCATCATTCGGCAGTGGTTTCTGGAGGCGAACATGACAATCAACAGGTGTAGAAACTGGGGTGACGTCCAAAAAACCAAATTTCGCCAGCAAGGTTTCAATAAAACGGGCCTGATCCACATAAATAGCGCGACGAAACCGATCTCTTGAAATATGCAGTCCAATGTATATATCAACAGCTCCAACTGTGATAGAAAAATGTTCTTTTAAGTACGCAATCATATCCTGAAGCCTGGACATATCAACGCATATCGCTAAGCCATCGTCAACGAAAATCGTAGTAGCTAACAGCGAGGCTGTAGTAGAATAGAAGACACACGGATCTGCAGTTGACTGAATTAAGTCATAACGTTTGAGAAACGTAGTAAACTTCTGATTCCACTGGCGACTAGCCTATTTTAAACCATAAAGACTTTTTTTAAGGTGGCAAACCTTTCCCACACTGTCAGGTAAAAGAAACCCCTCAGGTAAAGTCATATAAATGTCTTCCTCCAAATCACCATAAAGAAACGCTGTTTTAATATCAAACTGAATCATCTCACAATTCTCAGTCGCTGCAATAGCCAAAAGCGTGCGAATGCTGTCGGCCTTAGCTGTCGGTGCATAGGTTTCTTCATAGTCTACCGTAAGACTGTGAGTAGCCTTTTGCAACTAAACGGGCTTTATACCTGTCAATGGATCCGTCAGCCTTCATTTTGAGTTTAAATACCCATTTATTAGCAACTGGTTGACAACCGGAAGGTAAATCAGTAAGAATCCATGTCTGGTTGAGAAGAAGCGAATCAATCTCCTCCTGCATCGCTTGCTGCCAATAATCTGCCTCAGGTGACTTAATAGCTTCACCATAAGTGCGAGGTTCAGATGGCAGAATAGAAATACGAGGATTGCCCCTGCTGGAACGAGCGACTAAAGCTGTTGTGACGTCATAAAGCTCTGCAACACTGCGAGTATGATTTACAGGATTGAGAGAATCAACAGAGCTTGAAGATGCCTCAGTGGAGTCAGATAAAGGTGAAGATAAGGATGATGACACTGGATTTAAACGAGAACTTCGACGAGGAACATGCGCACAAACCTGATCACATGTAAAGGTACTGAAAGAATTCCATAGGAACTCCCACTGGTTTGATCACGACTAGTACTTCCAGCTTCATGCTCAACATGATCATCTTCAGGTCTCCCACTAGCACAAGGATTGATAGAATGAGAACTCCTAGATGCTCCATTTTGTGGAACAATAGCTGGGGATGGGTTTATTGAAGAAACATCAACAACAACATCCAAAGGGCGAGGAATATCATCTGGTGGCATATGTTGTGGATCGATATCTGAAGTAGAGGTAGATGCCAAGGGTTCACAAGGAATGGGCTCAAAAAGAAAAAGAGCATTTAGAGATATGGAAGATATTGACTCAGAGGGTGAAAGAATAGTATCCTCGTCAAAAATTACATCCCGAGTGATAAACAACCGCTTGTTATCAAAATTCCAAAGTCGATAAGCTTTGCTGGTAGATGCATAACCAAGAAACATGCACTCCTGGGATTTACGATCTAGCTTCTTCCGAATTTGCGTAGGGACATGCGCATATCCTAAGCTGCCAAAAATGCGAAAGTAAGATATATCCGGAACTTCCCTTGTCCAAAGCTCATATGGCGTCAGACCATGAATACCTTTAGTGCCAACCCGATTAAGAGTGTAGACAGCAGTATTCACAGCCTTGGCCCAAAATCTCAACGGAACCTTCCGATAATGAAGCATACTGCGAGCACTCTCAACAATGGTCCGATTATCTCTCTCAGCAACAGAATTTTGTTCTGGAGAGTAGGGTGCCGTAAGGTCATGTCGAATACCATTGGCAGCCAAATAGGTTTGAAACACAGTGTTGACATACTCTGTTCCATTATCGGTGCGTAAGCGCTGAAGCCTGTTACCACTAACAATGGCTGCAAGTTGTTCAAGCTTAAGGAAGCACTTGAAAACGTCACTCTTACTTGATATAAAATAAACCAACCGAAAACTACTGTGATCATCTTTGAAAGTGACGAAAAAACGATGACCTGCAATAGATGTTACTTGGATAGGGCCAGAAACATCCGAATGGAAGAATTCTCCTGGTCGTTGAGCACGATAACGCTCTCCAATAGGCTTTGGAAACGGAGTTCGGTGGCTTTTGCCATGAGCACATCTTGAACAGATAGATGAAACTGTTGATGTATCAAGCGTAAGACCAGTGACGACATCTTGAGATGCCATTCGCTTCACTGTGTCGAAAGACACATGGCCAAGACGATTATGCCACTTGTGAAGAAGGATAGAAGCCTTGCTGAGTTGTTGTGTCAGAATAGTTGTGGTAACAGCAACATTCGTTGTACTTGCTCCCACCTGAGGTGTAATATGAAGATACCATAGATTGTCTTGCTTCAAGCCTGTCATCAGAAGCTTGCCATGGCCATATTCAGAAATCATCTTGCACTCATCCCAGATATGAATAATGGTGACCTTATTCGTAGTAAGCTGGGAAACATAAATTAAATTCCGCCGTAACCCTGGCACGTATAAGACGTTCTTCAACCGAACATAAGAGATACTGCCATTGACGTGCGAATTAACATAGACATCCCTGTGCCCCGGACCCATAGCTTGCTATTGTCAACTATCGTTACAGCCCAACAATACTCTGGAATTGTCTGAAAATCTGTAAACCAACTCATCTGATCTGTCATATGCTCGCTGGCGCCCGAATCAGCAATCCAAATCAAATCCGTCGAAACAACAGAAGTACTGAGACAGTAGGCATCACTTGACGAGTGATCATAAATATCTTCCTCAGAAATCAGATGAGAGAACACGACTTGAAGTAGCATGAGCATGACTCTTCTTGTGAACAAATTTCTCTGAAGGTCGCTCATGTCTGGAACGATGACGAACAGGAGAAACCGACTCATCTCCGCTAGGGTTTCCATTCTTAGGGCATTCCCCAGAAAAATGACCTCTCTCACCACACTTATTGCACCTAGAGATAGCTTTCAATCTCGCCAACCGCTCCGCCTTCTTCTTCTTCTTCTATTTGGTAGTGAACGCCGGACGAGAAGAATAACGGCTATGGCTAAAAAACGCCTTCTCAGCCTGAACTTCAGTAAGACCAGCACGATCCTTCAGATGATTTTCACGCTTAACGAGTCTTGATTGAAAGCTTAATAAAGTCTGATCTACAATCGGTACACTATCCCAGGCGAGCAGCAAAGAATCATAGCTAGGAGGTAAGCCACACTTAATCTTGCTAATAATTTGTCGCTCATTGATAGACTGACCAAGATCATTTAGCTGCTTCGCCAGTTTCTGAACCTTGCTAACGAAAACAACGATAGAATCATGTTCTCCGAGCTTATAACTGTAATACTTCTCTTGGAGTGAAATTATGCACTCATCAAAGTGCATTTGGTGATATGCAGCAAGCTGCTTCCACATAGCGTGAGAGGTACCACAATTAATAACCTCATCCTTGTAGCGACTGGAGATTGCAGAAAGAATGGCAACAATGGCATGTTTATCGCGTTTCTCCCACTGAGCTCTGGCCTCATCACTTGAGCACATGCTCTTCAACTCGTCACCATTGACAATCCCGAAAAGCTCTTGTGACTGAAATATAAAGGTCATATGCATTTTCCACACGGGAAAATTCGAGCCATCATAGCGCTCAACGCTCATAGTCTCCTTACTAGAAGTTTTATCGTCATCCGCCATGCTTAGGTGACTTTGAGCGATACTGGACTAATCTCCTTCAATTGACTGCAGAAGCAACGAAAAACAACGCGCAACGCAAAACCTAATGCACACAACTAATGTTCTCTACACAAATGTGGTGACATAAGCCCATAACCTATTGACTCGAAGGGAATACCAAATTGAAACTCATACACACACTCACACTATACAAGAGTATACTGCAATTTACAGACGCCAGGCCATGTTTGCTCTGGTCACGTCTCTCTTTATAAACGACACACAAATGTACACTCAAGGACGAAGAACAAGACACAGCATGCGCACAGCAGAGCTTATGTACTCGACTCATGAGAGTGACGACACAAGAAGCTGTACACCTAAGACTAAATCTACGAGTAACTGAAATCTACCATTGTGCTACATTTACGAACTAAACTGTGTACTGTAATGCTGTGTCATGTCTACGTAATGTTCAGCTATGCTCTACTCCAATATCCTGTCTTGCAATGATCTGAACTATTGGCCTATCAGTTACACACGGAACATCCAATAAACTGCGGATTATCTTCCCCATTTCTAAGAACTCACAACCGTCCTCGCAGCAACTCAACCTGCAAGAGACTCTTCCCAATCTCTCACCCCTAAAGCTCCACACAGAACAACCGGCACCCAACAACTCCACACAACAATCGAGTGCAGATCACACCATCAAACCAGAAACCTTCAATTGCACATCACGCCATCTCCACTCATCACACGCATTGAAGATGCGCCACTTGCAAACCTCAAAAAACAGAGTCGGCAAGTTCGTCACATGCGAAGTACGCGTACTCCATGATGGGTATATGTACATACACCGCCCCTTAGGACGCCGTACCCTTGTCCGAGTGCAAAACCCCACAAACGTGTCAGTCTTCCGGAGCCGTGTGCTTGAGTGCGTGGGTCTTCTGTCGTAGGCCGACAGGGACGTTTGTTGCTTGAAGAAACTGAGTTCTGTCAATCCTTGGCATGTAGTATCTGCATCTGTGCCTCTAAGGCACAATCGTGATCGCCCCATACTCCTTGTTAGGTAGGTAGGTACCACCTCGCCCATTAATTACACCGAGCGCGGTGTGATTATGCCCGACATGAGATGCAAGCCTTGCTCTCTCGCCATCAAGCGGAGTAGCTGGTAGTTGTATTTTTTGAGGAAGGTAGTTGTAGCGGTCAGGTAGGTCGTTGTAGTGGTCAGGTGGTTTGTTGTAATCGTCACAACATCTCGGGACCTGCTATTACCGTGAATAACTTATTACCTCAAGGCCAATCACAAGCGGCCGAGCGGGGCAGCAGACCGCTACGGTAAGGTGTTCCGTGGAAGACTTAGTCTCCTTCTGTGTGGTTCTTTGTTGATGTCATATAGGGTTGATCTAGTACTCTTGCTTTGTGGATCATACTAAGTTAGTACTCTAGCCTGACTCCCTGTATTTTATCAGGGAAGAGACGAAGAGGTCGTATAGCGTGAACGTTTCTCCAGAATAGCAGTTGAAATCGTACTAAGTCTATTGTTCATATTTCCTTTTTGTATACGTATTTTCTTGTTATACGAATGGATTTGCTAATTTCACTTATATTGACTAGATTTTGGCTCCTGCAATGAGTCCGTCTGCAGGTCTTTCTTTCGGTTCTTTATCTAGAGGTGGCTTTCGGAATTGAAGTACTCAAATTCTTTGAGGTGGTTGTATTGTCTATCATCAGCTAGTGGCCGATGAATGCTAGAGAGGACTTACGTTGAAAGGTCATAGGCAGTGAAGCCAAATGCAGAAAATTTTAGAGAATTTGTTTCGGAGCAGATCATTACCCCTGAGTACGATGTTGTGGCTGTGGTAAGGTGCTCATACTTTAGAGAGATGCATGTCATGTTCTTGATGGTGTTCTCTCATGTATTTTCGTTTGTTACTGCTAATTGGTTAGACTAAATAGCTCAAGAATGTTATCTAAGGATTGCGCTATAGGGAATACTGTCTTGTTCTTGTCGACAAAAAGTTGATCTTTCTCTGAAGTTTCATAGTTGTGCTATGAAGCCCCTGGCTCTCTGATTATACTGAAAGTTGCCGATCGTTTTTTCTTAAGGTGGATACATTTGAGATTTCTATCTGTTGCTTTAGTTCAGAAAACGTTGTGGTATATTCATAGCACTGTTATCATCAAAGGCGTCATTCAGATTGGATCATTGGATTTTTTATGAGCGTACTGTACTAAGTTTTGCTTCTTGGAGGCTGAATCAGGGTTGAATCGAATTTTGAAGCTGGTCTGGCAGCTGAATGCCTCCGTCAGTAATCACTGTCAACCTCTGGTTTAATGCTGTAGGAGGCGAAATCTAGTCTAGGCGGGAAGATACCACATACGCACTGGCGCAATTATGATGATTTAAATGAATATTTTTGGTAAGACACTCCTTATGCACGATGTGTGGGTCGTGTGATGCGAGTATTTACATGTCTTTCGCTTCGGTATCGAAATGCACAGTACTGTGGAATTCTCTTAGAGATGATCTCTCTTGCTAATTGCCACGGCAGAGGCATGGATATTCATGACGTTTGATCAGTTTTCCTAATTTAACAGCCATAGTTATTAGAACACAATTAATATCATGAATAACTCAGCTCAGAGACCTTGCTTGTCTTGTTTTCCATCAACTCTGACTTTGTAGATCATGCACATTTGATTAGATTTTGGTTAAGACCGTCTGAGATAATGCTCATTTCCAGCACATGTGAAGTAACATTCTGAATCCTCCGATTCATGTGTTCCCACCAATATCTGCTAAGTGCCGATTTTACATAATTTTAACTCACCCAGGATCTCCTTACCGGACTGACGAGCGAGACTGACGCTCCGATCGTTTCTTGTCAGATAGCAGCTCCAGATATTGTGAATGCGAAGCAAGGCGCCACTGTCGGACCAGGGTTAACTGTGGGTCCTATCTTTTCTTCCTGTGAAGCTTCAAACTACGTTGGATCATAAGGTGGTGACCATATTTCTTTTTTTTCCGCATTTTCGTGCTTCGCAGAATGAGGTTTTGAGTCTTAAAGTATAATACATGACTGAATGTTTGGCGAGGGCTTGGTAAACTGCCAAAGGACTACTATAATAAACCGTCAAATAGTGAGTAGCCTCATCAAGCTCGTCTTCATCGAAAGTTTCAGGATTTGTGAAGAATCGTTCTTCAGAGTTTGTACGCCTGTCGACATTGGTTGTTCATAGTTAGCATATGCTAGATGTGGACTTGTATAAGTGAAGAGTAACAACTAGTAATCAGATTCTTTCGCAACCGGTCAGCTTGGCTTGGACTGCCTTGTACATCTCTGACATGAAAGCAGGGTTCTTGTGCAGTAGAGTTTCTCTAAGCGAGGTCTGTTGCTAGTTTTGAACGTGTACACGACCTGCGTACAGGAGAGCTTCGGAGATGTGCACCGTCTTGGGTGATATGGTTTGGGGAGCAAGACCGGCGGTGTTCGCATACAATGCGGGGAGACTGAGAATGTTTTGAAAGGGACGGTGAGATGTGTATCAGCCGCTTTCTCAGATGGTCGGTGGCGGATCATCTCTTCTGTTTGCAGACCGCTCTAGAAGTACCGTTATAGGAGTGTCGGTGGAGCCGTTCATTTTCGACTTCTCTGGATATCTGGAGAATCAGGTGAAAACATGCACCCCTCCTCAATGTATCTTCCTCTGAAATGCACTAATATGCTCTTTTACAGGACCTTCGAACACCCTTGTATATGTTGACACCGACTTCGATTTTCACAAGTTTCTAGTTTGTGAACCAAGGCTGAGTTGCATTCCTTACTGCTTTTTTGATGCTCTTATCCCATGTCGAGCCGTCCCGTATTACTTGCATAGCGATGTCTGCTCATCATTTATCGACTGTCGGTATTTTCTGGATCAGTTGTGTTCTATCAAGTTTTGAGAGATTGGAGTTTCCTGTTGTATTTTTGTCATATTTCAGGAGGCCTTGCGAGCCTCATGAAAGTGATTAGCTTGTCATAGTCGCCCCATATCAGTGATGGAAAATCACCTCCATCTTTCGAGGGATTCCTTAGATTCAGTATCCAGAAGAGTGACCTCCGATCCCTCAAAATTACATCTGGATCAAGAGCTGTGCAAGATACTTGCAACGGATGTGCTCCTACCTGTTCAACAACTGTTGGCGAATTACGCAGATCACATGTCAAATGAGATGCTCAATGAGGCTTTTCCGCACCATTATCACATGTTCCAAGAGCTTTACAGAGTTGCACATCGAGCGCATATACTGGTGGAAAGATGCTGCAAAGAAAAGTGGTGGCGCATACTCTTTGAGCAAGCTTGCACCAGCCATTGCGAAGAAGCACTTGATGTTGTTGATGACCTTCGATGGTGTATTGCGGAAATTGGGAAAGACAGCCATTTTCCGAAGGGACCAACTTTTGGACGGGAGCATTTCAAAAAGCCATTCAAGGAATGTGAAGAACGTGATCGATGTGTATTACTGAACAAGTTGGAGGATCTTGTTTTGAATCTGGAGAAGCTCGCACTAGTGAGACCTTTTTCTCAGAGTGATTTTCAGCTCTCTAAGTTCTTGTTGGCAAGAATGAAGGTCCTCGGTGTCTCGAGCATATCAGTTGATCAGATTGAGGCTTCCCTTGATTATCAAAAGTTCAACATGAAGGGTAAAAACGGCAGGCCCTTAGGCAAAGGTGCTGCTGGGAGCGTATTCACAACTGATTTCTTATCTATACAGTGCGCAAGGAAAGAACAAGAGGCTTGTTCAGATGTTGAACTCCAAGAGTTCACCAAGCAAGCTATTAAGCTCTCAAAGCTTAGCCATCCTTACGTGATTAAACTTTTTGGCTTCTACAGCAAGAAGCGTTCAGACGAAGCTCACAAAGGTTTCTTTTTGATGGAACTGATGAGTGGAAGCCTCTACAAAGAGATGAAGAAAGGTGGGACGAAGCAGCTATTTCAGCTCCAAGTTGCAGTGGATATTATGATACAGATGGCGAAAGGTGTCCGTTATTTGCACGAAAATGGTGTTTCTCATCGTGATCTTAAGTGTGACAACATCTTGGTGACGAGACTTCTGATTCCAAGCAAATTGGCCAACACAACCTACGAGGAGTACCAGCACATTAAGGTGACGGATTTTGACCAGGCCAAGTTTTTCACCGGCAATAGCTCAGACTGCCAATTGCAATCTAGAGCTAACGTGGGATCTACCCCTTGGAGAGCTCCAGAGTGCAACACAGAGAGAGGAAAAGGCTCGGTGGTCAAAGTCAATTCCAAACGAGCTGACACCTACAGCTTCGCAATGACCTGTTATGAACTCATTTCTGAGGAAGACAGTCCATTTGATGCATTGCAAGAGGATGGCACGGTGAAAAAAAAGATATTAGCTATTCAAGCTGGAAAGCGACCGCCTATTCCAGAAACTTGCCCACAACTCTTGGAGAGGCTGATCAGAGATTGTTGGCGGAATGAAGCTCCTCAACGCCCTGACTTTGACGAAATACACAGAAGGCTACAAGATGTTCAATCGGTCCTGTTAACTGGTACTCTGTCTCAACGGAAGAGCCAGTGTGATGGTGCATCAGCTTCTCTTCAGAAACGAGGCGTAAGGACGATGGTGTACACGATGTTCAAGCACATCAAGTTGAATGCTGCTAATGCCTCACACAAGTAAGTATGCTTCCTACTTCGTTATAACTTTAAATGTCGTGAGGTGTACCAGTGCAGGTTTTCTTGTCACACTTATACTTTGTAGCTCCAAACACAGCATGGCGTCCCACTGTCTTGTGGTGACTTCGAAACCATTGTTCACAGGTGGTGAATTCTACTAAATGCATAGATTTAATGTGGATAATTGCAACGCTCCTTATAAGCTGTTTGTCTAGGGTGTCAAAATAAGCCATATGAATTTTGTGTAAATGCTCTAACCTACGCATGTACATTAGGCTATGGAAGATGGTATTACCACAAATGCATTTGGGAATTACTGAGGTTGTGCCACCAATAAATAAGGTAAACTGCTTCACATCGTGAATTTCTAATCTTTAGTATCGGAAATGAGATTTATAAACAAATCTACTTCCGCCACGCTGAAGGTGAGTAGGTTATTCTAACACGTCTATATTGGTTTGTACCCAGGATGATTTGAACAAGGAGCATGACGCACTCAGTATTACAAAAGTAGTTGTGGGGTTGGACTTTGGCACCACTCATTCAGGGGTTGCGTACGCGACTGCATTGAACCCTGATGACATTCACACCATCTCTTGGCCCTCGGTTGGAGAGGAGGTATACAATTGCAAGACCTTGACAGCGATTTATAGGGCCACTCCAAATGGCGATTGGGTATGGGGGTACCCAGCTCGCAAAGAATATGCCAGCAGATATGGTCGAGAAGACACGCATGATATTCACTACTTCAGAGAACTCAAGCAATCTCTATCAAGTATGGATAGTGGTTCTAACGAGCCTGTTGTGGAATACTTACGAAAGCTTGGTACTTTTGTTCTTGAATATCTCCAACACTTCTCAGAGTGTTCTGAAAAAGAATCACTAAGGATGGATCATCTGCGATGGTGCATCACCGTGCCCTCTGACTGGAGTAGCAATTCGAAAGAGTTTCAAAGCTTTCGTGCTTGCCTTGAGATGGCGGGCCTTGTTCAAGGTCAGGCTTTTGATGTGTTCCGGGAGTCTGACGCAGCAGCGCGACATTGTTACATGAATTGCTTTTCATCTGCGCAGTTGGAGAGAGGTGATGGAATATGCGTGCTTGATATTGGAAGTGGGAATCTGCAATGTGTTTTTGAAGATTGGCATGACGTGGAGCGCACTCAAAACGCGTATGGTGTTGTTCTTACGGCTGCTGAGAGCCTGATAGAAGAGAATTTCTTCAAATTTATTTGCAAAAAGGTTGGACAAGTTCCGGATTCTGATCCTTCAGTTTATGCACCTCTATTAGATGCTGACTTGGAATATTTAAAGGCAAATCCCGATCACTCCATAAGTATTCCATGGTGGAAGAGCAATCCTGCTGACAGTAATGACATAGGCATTCATCTTGAGATCAGTTCTTCAGAATGGGGAGTTATTTTGAAGCCGCTTGTGGATGAAGTTGTTTCCTTTCTTCAGGAGCAATTACAGAAGAACCCGTTCGTCAATTTGAAACGATTTTTCATAGTTGGAGGCTATGGGAAGTTTGCTCACTTGATAAAGGAGATTAAATTATCATTTCCAGCTATCATCATTGACAAATCACTAAGAAATCCTGGTAGTGCCATTTGTAAAGGTGCAGTTGTTCTAGGACTGATGATGCTCCAGGCTCGTACGCAACACAGGGGTTCCTCATCAAATTTGGAAGGCGGTGGAGAGGAGACAAATCTTGATGGTGGGACAAGGTATGGAGAGTGTCCTTGACAAGTACTAACATTGGTCATCTCATGCACATTGGTGCCTAACAAATGACAAACTTGGTTGCATAGTAAATGTTGTGAATATCATGACAAAGATGCATCTCTAGTGCCATATGAATATCATTTTGATGATGTGTCTTTGAAGCCATCTCTATATCTAATCAATAATTGTGTCTCTAGAACATTTTAGTCTTTTACAATGTTCGAGTTTGCAAAGGTTTTGGAACTTTTAGGTTAGGTTTCCTCTTAAACCATGTAGAAAATTTCTTATTATTCTGAGATTTACAACTTGACACCAGTTGCAATTCAAAGCTTTCACAAGTCGCAACATAAGCTATTATGATTGACACTTTGTACTTGATTATTTTCATGTGGGAATATGATTTAGCGGTGCGAACTCGGATCAACATGGTCAACCTGGATCATCTCAACCTGGTTCATCACAACCTGGATCATCTCAACCTGGATCATCTCAACCTGGATCATCTCAACTTGGATCATCTCAGCAATTAAATCCAAGTTCTTCTACATATAGTAGTGCCGCCGACTCTAAGGTGTAATATGCTCTCTGCCGAAATTCTTTATTCTTCTCTCTAGTTTCAACATATCAATCTCCTTTTTTTTTGCATATATACTTTTGTGCAAGTTGGTTGTTGTGAAAAAATTCTTAATACTTCAGTTTCTATTTTTGATTAGGATAAGAAGAAAGCAAATGCCAAGGATAATCTCGAAGATTTCTTGCCAGAGAAGATGTTGGTTGCACTGGATTTTGGTACCTCCCAAATGAGCTTTGCATACTCCCATGCTTCCAATCCGTCAGAGATAACCGTATGCGAAGACCACCAAAGAAGAACCATGGATTTTTACTATGAAATTCGGGGCAACACTCTATGTCTGCGTTCAAGTGGACAACAGGCCAAGGTAGATTGTGGGGCAAACATACCTGGTGAATATGTTTCAAAACCTAAACTGCATCTCCTAGTTGATGATCATGATCCAGAGCTTGAGCTAAGCCTTCCAACAGGTTTGACAATTGATGATGTCATCTCAGACTCTCTTCGAGAATATGGTGAGTTTATTCTCCAGGTGCTTCAAGAAAAACTTGGCAAGAATTTTGAGCTCCAGCACATCCAATGGTGTCTTCTTGTACCATCCTTTTGGGGAGAAAATGTCAAACGTGGAATGCGAAATTGTATGGTCAATGCTGGACTTCTCAGAGGCGCAGGGAATGTGGATGCCAGCCCTTATCCACTAGTTACTGTTCTTGAAGCTGAAGCTGCCTCTGTAGCTTGTATTCGCAGCTTGAACCTTTGTAAAGGTATGAAATTCATGGTTGCAAGCATCGGAAGTGGGGCTCTTGACATGGTTATTCACGAAATGGTTGGTGAATCAGATCAGCTTTGCAACATGAGGGAGTTGAGCATGAGTGCTGGAGGGTTCTATGGAAGTTCATGTTTGGATCTCAATTTTCTGACATTTTTGTCGATGAGGATGGGTGCATGGATCAGCAACTATTTTATGCGCAATCCTTGTATGTTGAACAACCTCTTGTCACAATGGGAGCAAGTCAAGGTGGATTTTTTTGATGACTGCGACCCTAGTACATTGGTTTTCCCAAAAACATTGCAAGATGCTTGGCATCATTTTAAACCAATATCAACGTCTGGCCAGCTTGATGAACCGCTAGAGTCATTGCAATTGACATCTGAAGATGTGAAGATGATCTTTGAGCCTGTTGTGCGAACAATTCTTGAGCGCATGGCAGCCCAACTAGGTCAAACAAGTAATGTTGATGCACTAGTGCTGGTAGGTGATTTTGCTAAATCTCCTTATCTCTTTGGGCATATCAAGCACAAGTTCTGTGATCAAGTGAAAACTGTGATTAAACTGGATGATAGCAAGTCTGTGGTGCTAAAAGGAGCAATACAATTTGGTATGCAACAAAAAATCATACGTTCTAGGGTAGCCAGAAGGACCTATGGTTTGGGTATGAGCTTGGATTTTCAGGTTGGACTTTGTTGCACTGAAGACAGATCCGACGAAGTGGAGAGGTTCCGCATAGATGTGGAGAAAGGAAGTTTTGTGGAGGTGGATTCCTGTGTCACCAGTGTCCACAAACTCCGTAGTCATGCGCAAAAAAACATGAAGTTCACCTTGTACAGCTCTGTTGAATCGTATCCACGATATACAGAAGAAGAGTCGGTCACGAAGGAGTGGGACTTCATGGTCGACACATCTGATTGTGTAACATTGGACAAAGAGCCTCAAATTGAGATCATTTTGTACTATGGACGAAGCGCCATTGAGATTGAAGCAAAAGGTGTGAATTTCAAAAGTGGCAGTCTACTTCCAGTGACATTTGTTACAGAGGCCATGAGTGAGAGGAATGTGGTTGCTCCTAGTGTTGCAAGGAGGACTTATGGGATTGGAGTGCTGAATTCTAGGGAGACGTGGGACCTTCTCAAGTACACGAAGCATGTAGACGGCGAAGATCTCTGCGACTTCTGCTTTGAACCATACATCCAGAAAGGAACTCAACTAGACTACAGTGCAAGCAGGACTCTGTTTCCAATTCATAACAAGCAGCAATACTTGCCATTCAGTTTGCACAGCTCTTCAGAAACGTCCCCTGTATATGTAACAGATGATGCAGTTGTGGAAGAGGGCATGCTGGAGATTGATATCAGAAAGGGTTTGATTGTGGACAAGGATCGGGAAGTAAGTGTCAGGATGTCGTTCAGTCGTACCGACATAAAGATTAGAGCTGTTGCTTTGAATTTTGCTCATCCTGAAGATAGAAATCTGCCCATTCGACTACGTGAGGGCAAGTGGGAAAGCCAAGTGACTTTGAATTTGACACGGCATTTGAGAGTGGTTCCTCTCCAGTCAGGAGCTTTGTGCAAATTACAGCCAGAGTCCTCCATAACTAGTGGTAAAATGGATGAGGACTGTTGTATCAAAGATGGGTAAGTACGGCCTTGCAACTTGAATAGCAGAATTTATTGGAAAGGATTGTTTTGATTCTTCTCTCTTATATCAGGTTATTCTTATTGATTGCATGTAACATAAATGTTGGTAGGAAACCAAGTAGGCAAAGAGGGTGGCTATCGTCTGATAGATAAATCGCAGACAAAAACTTCTAGTCAGCATCGTTAAGGTTTTATCTTTTTCTTACAATTGTTGTGCTTGATTGAATGCAACAGTGGCAGTGGGAAAACAATCAAATTTGAAGACAGAGATGAGATATTCGATGAAAGGCCAATAGACGATGGGATATCCTATGAATGGTCAATAGGCGATGAGATATTCGATGAAACGTCAATAGACGATGAGATATTCGATGAAAGTCCAATAGTTGTTTTTCCTAAAAAAGAAGCTTTCCCTAAACACCAGGTTTGCAACTCAACAGTGAATGAAGCCATGCTTTAAAATTTGAGTGCAACTCCGTATATTCTCTTTGAACTTTGTAGAAATCATGAACCGACTCCATGTAGTGTGACATGTTGTTTGCTTACGTTTCTTATATCACCAGGGTTGGTTGAAGACCCAGGCCAACGCTCTACCCTCAATCTCTGGTTGCAGTTGAGGCTGCAGTTGGGTATGGACGGTGTTGCGGCAAGCATTAAAAATGTATTGCAACTGTTGAGTGTTGTGGACTGTGTGATGCACTTTTGTAGGACATATTGGAGTGGTTGGACCTTAAGTGCGGTCCGCCTTCAGCTCGCAAAATGAAAAGGGGTCGGGAGAATGATGGCGAGAACTGGGCCGGTTCTTCTGGCAAGAACAATGCGGGATGTTCAAAGAGAAAGCGTGACGATCATGTTTCTGTGGTACGTTCACCCTTTGTTATCCCAGTTAGATATATTGTTTGCACAATACTTTGAAGACGTGGTGTTTGCTTTAGTAGGTGAATTGCATATTTGAGCAGAGAAGGGTTTCTCCTGAGTAATGAGATAGACATGTGTTGGATTCTGAAAATGCGTGCAGAATATTGTGGTCGACATATGCACTAATGTTAATGTGCATATTTCTGCAGCTGTTGAGTGTTGTGGACTGTGTGATGTACTTTTGTAGGACAAATTCGAGTGGTTGGACCTTGAGTGCGATCCGCCTTTAGCTCGCAAAATGAAAAGGGGTCGTGAGAATGATGGAATACACACGGCATGGAATCTTGCGAATGCGGTCAGCAGCGAGGTTTCGGTGATGGACCCGCAACCAGGGTATGGCAATGTGTCGCAGAAGCTGCAACACGAGTCACCCATTCCGCAATCCAGGTTCAGAGGGGTGCGGTGGAAGAGAAAGAAGTGGACAGCAGAAATCCGGGCCACTGGAGCGAAGAGGACGGTGTGGCTCGGAACCTACCGCACTGTGGAGGAGGCCGCGAGCGCTTACGACGCGGGGGTCTTCTACTTCGACAAGGCCGTGGAGTACAACTTTGAGGATTCTGAGAGGGCGCTGCCGATGTTAGACCGCAGCTTAGACGAGCGCTCGCAGCTGCATTTCATCAAGACTCAGGCGCACCGCATCGCCAATAGGAGGGCGGCGATCATGGCCCAGGCCTCCCGAAGCTTTTCACCTGATCATGACGGGGACGTTCTTGACTCATGTTGGAGGAGGACGGAACCAGCGAGTTCCATTTCGAGTTCGGGGACTCCACTGAAATCATCACTCTGGAATTGTTCAAGAGGACCAACGACCTAATTGGAGTTTCCAAGTAAGTCAGGCTTGTCATTGAGATATCGGTAGTTACGCATTTCATCAACTTTGGTACCTAGGAAATATATGAATATTGTTGTCCAAATGGGAATGTTTTCGACACTCTAAGTTCAACACTTTTTGGTGAGGAGTTGGAGGAAACGTTATTGAAAACTTCGAGTATACTAGTGTAAACGTGTTAAATTTGGAGTGTCAAAAACAACCCATATGTTCTAGGGATAGTCTTGTGAAGGAGTCAGAAGTGCAACATCTGTGCATGATCTATGATGCTGGTTTTGGAAATGATATCTGCAACTCACATTGCTCTACTTGGACGCCTCCCGCCGGGTAAATCACAATCCATGACCTTGCTGGTGATGAGTTACGGGAATCCGACTATGCAACACGGAGAGTTGATTATGCAGGCAGAATATTAGAGCAGCAGGTAAGAATGTTCTTGATCGGTTTCTGGATACTGGAGTTATTTGTAAAGATATTAGGAGTTTTGAACGCTATTCTCATTAAAATTAGCCCTACATAGCTCAAAGAGAGAAAAGGCAGCTAAGATTCATGGTATATTGGACTTAATACATAGCTGTCCATTGTACACAGCATTGTAGTACATAGTTCTCAGCTGACTCATCATAGATGTTAGACAGGTGTAGATCTAAGATTCTTGTCTCGTCTCTCTCATGAGTGCAGCATATAAGCACTGCTGTATGTTTGCGGTTGCATTCGTCCTTTGAGTGTTTTGTTGTTCAATAAACAAGGATGTGTCTAGAGCAACCATGGCCTGGCATCCAAATATTGCAGTACACTTGTGTGTTATGTGAGTGAATGTATATGAGTTAGTCTGGTACTTCTTTAGATTCAATAGGTTATGGGCTTATGCGTTACACCACAACAATATCAGAGTATTAGTTCTGTGTGCGTTCATTTTCTTTAGGGTTTGAGCGCTCTGTTTTTTGTTTCCGTAGACTTCTGCTGTCGACCTGATGAAAGAATAGTCCACTGTTACTTTAGTCATCTAAGCATGGCGGACGAAGATAGAATGTTTACTAAGGATACTGTTAGTGTAGAGCGATACGATGGATCGAATTTTCCTCCCTGGAAAATGCACATGACCTTCATATTTCAGTCCCGTGAGCTTTTTGGAATAGTTAGCGGTGTCGAAACGAAGAGTTCATGCACCAGCGATGAAGAGCGAGCTCGATGGGAGAAGCGGGATAAGCAGGCTATCGTTGCAATTCTTTCAGCGATATCTTCTCGATACAAAGATTAGGTTATCAATTGTGCGACGTCAAATGCTATGTGGAGTTAGTTGGCAGCATATCATCAGCTTCACTCAGAGGAATGCATTATTTCTCTCCAGGAGAAGTATTATAGCTACAAACTTGGAGAATCTGATTCTATAGCGGTTTTTGTAAGTAAAGTACAAAAGCTTGCGAAGCAGCTTAACGATCTTGGTCAGACTATCACTGAGCGTCGGATACTAAGTAAAATCAAGTGCGGTCTCCCTCCTAGTTCTGATTCTTTGCTACTTGCTTGGGACAGCATTCCTATTGGAGAATAGAGTCTCCTAAGTTTTCAATCTAGACTTGTCAAGCGGGAGAATCATTTGAAGGAACGGGCAGGTCTCACTGATGTTCAAGCGGAGTTCAAGTCTTTTTTCAGCCATAGCCGTTATTCTTCAAAACCTTCAATCTCTATTGAGAGAAGAAGAAGAAGGCTGATTGTCTTGCTCAACTGAAGGCTATCTCTCGCTGTAACAATTGTGGTGAGAAAGGTCATTTCTCAGGAGAATGCCCTAAGAAACTTAGTGATGAGGAATCCCTTTCTCCTAGCAGACCTCGTTTCCAGCAGGAGCGGAATAGAGAGAAGTTCAATCGGAAGAAGAGCCATGCTCATACTTCATCTAGCTGTGTGAAATCCTCTGATTCTGAGGAGGATTATCTAAGCCATTCTTCAAGCGATGCTTACTGTACCACTACAGTTGCTACTCCTGATGATATCATATGGATTGCTGATTCTGGTGCGAGCGAGCACATGACGGACAAGCGCAAATGGTTCACAAATTTCCAGTCCATTCCGGAATACTGTTGGTCTGTGATGGTGGCGAACAACAGCACGCTATTGGTGAGAGGCACAGGAAATATACATGTGAACTCACATGTTAATGGTGCAGTTTCATCTCTCCGCTTGAAGAACGTCCTCTTTGTGCCAGGATTGCGAAGGAATCTGATCTCTGTTTCTCAATTGACAAAGAATAAGGTGGCGATTGTACATGTTCGAGATGAGTGTAAAATGTTTTCTGACTTTGGTCATGGAAAACTACTCATGACTGGTTCGAAACGTGACAATCTATGGCACTTGCATCTCATCACACAGATTGGTGCTAGCACGGTCAATGTTGTTGTCTCAACAAGTATTCTGACAAATCAACCGAGCAAGGCCACCATGCTGCTTCAACGCTGGCATGATCGCCTAGGGCATGTTTCATTTGATACAGTTCGCCGAATGGCCGCTAATGAAGCGGTTACTGGTCTTACAATTGACAGTTCGGCAGTTTCTCCAATTTGTCCAGGGTGTGCTTATGGGAAAAGCCATCGTTCTTCTTTTCCTAAACGAGTTGGAGAGCGTTTTCGTGCACAAGAACCAGGGGAGTTTTTTCACTCCGATGTATCAGGACCGATACAAGTTGATTCTATTGCTGGATACAAATTCTTCGTTACTTTTAAAGACGACCATAGCAGCTTTCGGGTTGTTTATTTTATGTGTTGTAAGAGCGAAGTATTTACTTGCTTTCTTAAGCTTGTAAAGTATGCTTTCTCCGTTACTGACAATAGGATTCGACGGCTGCGTAGTGATAATGGCACTGAATATGTGAATAGTTCTTTTCAGACCTATTTGGCTGCTGAAGGTATAGGCCATGATCTCACTGCACCTTATTCGTCGGAGCAGAACTCCGTAGCAGAGCAAGACAACCGTACCATTGTTGAGAGCGCCAGGAGCAAGCTTCATCATCGAAAAATTCCACTACGTTTTTGGGCCAAAGCTGTCAATACTGCCGTTTATGTCCTTAATCGAGTGGTGACAAAAGGAATTCATGGTCGAACGCCCTGTGAGCTCTGGTCTGGTGAGATTCCCGATATCACTCATTTCCACATATTTGGGAGCTTAGGATATGCACATATTCCGAAGCAAGTACGCAAGAAGTTGGATCGCAAATCCAGGGAGTATATGTTTCTCGGCTATTCAAATACTAGTAAGGCCTATCGACTCTGGAGCTTTGAAAAAGACCGTTTAATCATCAGCCGTGATGTTCTTTTTGATGAGGATTCTCCTATTATACCTTTAGAACCAATATCCTCAGTTACTTTGGATGCTCTTTTTCCATCTGACCAGGATAGTGCTTCATCGGATTCATCCACACCTGTTTCTGTTCCTTCTGCGCCACCAACTTCTTTTACTTCTACTTCCTCAGAAGTTCCTGTTGACATTTCTTCGAATGAAATATCAACTAGTGGGAGGATTCAGGATATTTCACACAGTGGGAGTATTGGTTCTGGCTGTAACAGTGGGAGTAATGGTGCGGTTCATACCAATGGGAGTATAGCTACAAGCAGTGGGAGTTCTTCATATGGTTCTCCGTCTTCTTCTACATTGCCTGTCAGACCATCTTTACATGACATAGAGTCTGCATCACCGGAGTCAGAGGATTCTTTAAACCCTGTTATACAGACACGCTGCATTGCGGATTTATATCGTTCCACAATAGCGTTGCTGGCTCGCTCTCGCGGAGCTAATCCTCGTGTACCTGTTTTGCCTACTGAACCACGTACATATGCTGCAGCCATCAAGTCAGATGAAGCAGTTCATTGGAAACTGGCAATGCAGGAAGAAATAGACTCTTTATTACAGAATCGAACATGGAATTTGGTTGACTTACCGCCAGGACGACACACGGCAGCGAATAAATGGGTTTTCAAGCTTAAGGTGAAGTCTGATGGTTCTATCGACAGGTACAAGGCTCGGCTAGTTGCAAAAGGTTACTCTCAATCATACGGTTTGGATTACGAAGAAACGTATGCACCAACTGCCAAAGCCGACAGTATCAGAACTCTTCTCGCCCTTGCTGCTTCGGAAGACTGTGAGATCATGCAGTTCGACATTAAAACAGCCTTCTTATATGGAGATTTGATTGGAGACATCTATATGGCATTGCCTGAAGGTTTTGAGTTTCCCAACAGCACTGGCAAGGTATGTCATCTTCAGAAAAGCCTGTATGGATTGAAACAAGCTAGCCGTCAGTGGAATCAAAAATTCACGGAATTTCTCAAGAGGTATGATTTGGTGCAATCATCTGCTGATCCCTATGTTTTTTATTCGAAGACAACGCCTCTTCTCGCCATTACAATTTTTGTAGATGACGGCTTGGGTATCTGTGTCAATATATCCCGACTGAAAGATATGATATCATATCTGAACGAGCATTTTTCAATCACCATTGGACCTGCCGACATGTATATCGGTTTGCACATTTCTCGTGACAAGTTCCTTCGAGCAATTTATGTTGATCAAGCGCGATTTATTGAGACTTTGTTGGCGAAGTTTGGTTATTCTGATATTTCCCCAGTATCCACTCCGGTGATTCCAACGTGCGTCTTCAAAAACCGTTACTGCATGATGAGGTTGCTGCTATGGATTTTCCTTATCAAAGCTATGTAGGCAGTTTACTCTACCTTCAAACCTGGTCTCGTCCGGATATATCACAAGCGGTATCAACTGTTGCTCAGTATACAAGCTGCTACATGCAAATTCATTGCACAGCTGTTGTTCAGATTTTCAAGTATTTACAGGGAACAACAAGCTATGCCTTGTGCTATTCCTTACCGAAGATCGTTCATCAACCCACTGTCTATGTGGATGCAGATTTCGCAGGTGATGTTGATGACAGACAAAGTCGTAGTGGAGTTGTGATCATGCTCAACAATGCCCCTGTTTTATGGATCAGCCATAAACAACAATGCGTAGCAACGTCAACAACGGAGGCAGAATATATAGCTGCATCAATCGGCAGCAAAGAGGTGAAATGGCTTCGTCGTCTTCTCGCTGATCTTGGTTTGCTTCATCCGGGTCCTTCACCTATGTATTGCGACAATCAGGCTGCAGTTCGTTTGGTCAAGAACCCTGAATATCATCGGCGTACCAAACATATCGATGTGTGTTTTCATTGTATTCGCGAGCATCAAGATCGGGGAATCATCGATGTTTCTTATGTTCCCTCTATCCAGCAGGTTGCTGATATGTTCACGAAAGCACTACCGGCAGAGAAGTTTCTCATTTTCCGTAATTCACTTCAGATTGTACCACTCAAAGTACCTCAAGTGGGAGAATAGTTTTAGTTAAAGAGTGAAGTACATAGAAGTAGTACAATGTGTAGCTATGAGTGGGAGTATTGGACTTAATACATAGCTGTCCATTGTACACAGCATTGTAGTACACAGTTCTCAGCTGACTCATCATAGATGTTAGACAGGTGTAGCTCTAAGATTCTTGTCTCGTCTCTCTCATGAGTGCAGCATATAAGCACTGCTGTACACCGGGTTCTCTTTTACTACAAATCCCTTTCAATTTCCGGATCCTACCGGATTCCGGATTCTTACAATAATCTCCGGATGGTTTAAACAAGTGGCCGGAAGTCCATTGATCCTGTTGATTTGAGTGGCCGGATTCCCCACTACCCCTTTTTTGTAGTGGATGGACACCCACTCTTCCTAATCCGCTAATCGGTAATTGGTTGTTGCTGCTAAATTTACACCCTCACAACATCCGGATGGCCATCCGGATGCGGTCACACAGAGGTAAATCCGGACTACAATGACATTCCGGAAGGTGCAGTTGGAATTCTATCAACATAGTTTCCCAAAATCCGGAAGAGTTTACCTTCTAGACATGTTTAGCAGGCTTTTTCCCAATCGTCAAGGTAGATTCCGGCCTTTGCCGGAATTCAGGTTTACACGGGAGTACCGTACCCTAGAGACCACCAGCTTCACTGCTTGCAATGTGTCTCCCCCTCCTGGCTACCTCCAGACCCTACAAAGTATCGGGCCTTCTCCCAAGTTCGTCTTCAGCTCTTCTGGGCATTCTCCTGCTGTGAGTCCCAACCGGTCCCTCAAACACAAATTCTGGTTCTACCCACCAGGAAAGAAGTATACCAACACTCATACCAACCACAACAGATTTGTTCCTCACGCCGAAACACTATGAATACCAGAAGTAAATAAAACAATATACTAAAGGTCAAAACGTGATCAGCATAAGAAAACAAGATGATGGGTTCTTTAAACTTCTCCTCACTAAGTACTAACCAAAGATCCTAATCTTATCACTAGAAATCCAGAAGGGCGGCTATAGTACCTGAAAGGCTCGCTGGCCCACCGGTAAAGCTCACCCACCTTCTAAAAAAAACTTGTCCTTTACAAAACCGTTGGCCAAAAAAATATCTTCTGACGTGGCTAACAATCTTCCAGAAATTTCGGATCTCAGAGCCTACATTCCCGGAATTCAAAACTTTCCGGACGTCCTAAATTCCTAATTCTGCGGGTTTAGTAGCCGGGTGCATTATTGAGCCCCATCGTTAATCGCTACTAAACCTGGCTGACTACCAAAAACAAACAAAACAATCTACAACAATCCCTTCATCGGTCTAAAAAGAGATGTCTTCTGGCTACTACGCCTCCAGCCAGTGACGTCCGGTGCAATCTCCCATACGTCGTCAGTGTCTGTGGAAGCAGAACCCAGAGTTGACACACCTACTGCCCGCACCGGAGGGGATACTAGTGAAGTCCTTGCCGGAGGCAATACCGGTGAGGTTGGGCTCCTGAGAGAAGCCTCGATGAAGGTCTCTAGGCTGCAGGTCGGACTCATCTCTATATCCGTCGTTTGCCAGCCCAATGGCGATGTTGTAGTTGATGGGCCAGCCGGAGCGGGAGTATCAAAGAAGAGAGGAAAGAGCGCAGAATTCTCCTGGGAAAGACCCGGAGTCAGGTTCATCCATCTTTCCAAAGTTTCGATGCTGGGGTTAGGCAGCTTGCTCCAGCTCATTGGAGATCCTAGTTTCGGAGTGGAGATAGTGCCCAGGAGGTTACACTGGTCGCGAGGCGCGGCTAGGGAGGGCCTACCCTTATCCGGAGTAGAAAGTTGAGCTTCCGGTTGTGCAGGTAGAGAGACTTGTCGCGTCTCCGGTGCCACACCAGTCACTAACTCCCTCATCAACCTCCACGTGTGATCCATCTTCCTGCTCTGGTCTTGGAGGAACCCGATGATATTGGCCTTTGAGAGCTCCGTCTTCTTCTCCAGGCCTTCCGTAAACAGCCATTCCCTGTTGACAATGTCGATAGGGAGGTTCAGGGCTGTTCGTACTTCTATTACCGACCGGACGGCGAAGTCAGCTCTGTCATTGGTCTCCTTCCATTTGACTTGTGCTTCCGTCAACTCCTCACCTGCTTTCTGTAGTTGCTCATGGGGGATTGCTATTTTGCGTGCCCAATTATGCGAGCTGCGAGCTGCGAGCCTAGGTTTGCGAGCGTAAAAAGAGAAAAATCTGCCATTCTGGAGCAAAAGTAAAAGTAACAAAACATTTAATAAGGAGGCCAATAAGAATGTATAAAAATGTTTGAAAAAAGTATAAAGACGAAAGAAATTCACAGAAAAGGGTAAAAAAGGGAGTAGTTAAAAGTGAAGATAAAAAAAGGTAGGGCCCTATAGCCGTGGGAATGCACGAGCAATTGACGTCAATATGAACGAAACCTTATAATAATAAGGCGAGGGGTAAAAACAATAGACGGCATCTTAACTACGAAAGTACCATAAATACCCTATAGCCGTGGGGTCAGAAACGGTGATCTGGATAAACTGCTAAACATTTGGAAATACCACAGTTTTACAATGATATACCGACGTTTATACACTTGACAAAATAGACTCGTGAAGTGGGATGAACTCTTAAGTATTTTGGGGCGCTTCAGTATGCAAATGAGCCCAGTACACTAAAGATGATATTTAGTGTAACCACATTAATATTTTTGGTAAAGCAATAACTGTTCTCTTTGGACGAAGATTTTTACCGAGGGCACAACTATCAATACTATCATATAGAGAGTGAAAACTATCATTGTTAACATAGTTGGTTTAGGGTTATCATGAAGAGTAAAAACGTATAGCACTTAAAATCAAAATAGTCTGGTTAGACATGTAAGAGCTACGTTGACCAACACGGTCAGAAGTAGCGCACTAGTCGTCGATTTAGGATATGGATAATGGGAACGGATTCACGCGCGCATTCCTGAACCAAGGCTGAGAAGACATGGGCTTAGATCCAATGAGCAACAGATTTTATGATCAGAAGGATTGCCACTGTATCATGTTAAGGAAATTATCAGGAACTGGAGGCTACTAAACTGCATATGAAGCATTGAGGAATATACAAACCAAATATGAGTGTTTACTAAATTGTGCAAAATAAACATGTTGAATAAAGGAAGTTCTTAAAATATTTGCAGAGAAATAAAACACACAGAAGGTGCAGAAATTGATTGTGTGCGCTTGTCAGTATACTGTGTGGTTGGATAAAATCAGAACCAGATGATGTAC
The DNA here is from genome assembly GCA_963971425.1 of Bryoerythrophyllum caledonicum. Taxonomy (NCBI): domain Eukaryota; kingdom Viridiplantae; phylum Streptophyta; class Bryopsida; order Pottiales; family Pottiaceae; genus Bryoerythrophyllum; species Bryoerythrophyllum caledonicum. Next base: position 16,933,180 of record OZ020521.1, on the reverse strand, counting down.
ATCAATTCTAGTCCTGAACAAAGATGTAATAAAAAGTGTAGTCAGAAGTAGGAATCCTTGGAAGTGTTTGTGGAAGGTGAGAGGCCACAAATCTCCACGTCGGCTTCATCATCTATAAAACGACGAACACGACAGTCGAAATTTGGAACAGAAAAAGTCGAAGACGGAGATTGAGCCAGAGCCTGCGTAGTAGCAGTTGCCGCATCCCAAGGCGTCATGTTGAAGTCTCGTTCAGGAGATAACAAATGCGCAATCAATCTGAGCATGTGAACTACAGAATAGTTATGGACAGAATGAAGAGTTAAAGTATTGTATATCATCGAATTATCAAACTTACGTACTCAATCTAGTTCTCTTTGCAACTCTCCGAATCGGGACGTCCACTTCAATAAGCGGATGAGCATCAGCAACAGAGGGAACATGAGGTACGGGATGACGCCCTTGAAGAAAAGGCTTCAATTTTGCGTTAAAGACTGTAATGTCGTCGTCAAGGGCTACGATATGCCGGCCCGCTGATTTGCAAGCTCTTACAGAATTCCCTGTATTGGAAACACAAGATTCAATGACCGAAGAGGAAGATGAAGTTCAAATTACCGACCAATAATGCATCTTCAATGAGAAGGATTAGAAATTACCAACGGAAGCGAATGCATCGAGGATAATGGAGCCAGGTTTCGTGAGTGCCTCAATGAACATCTCAATGAATGCTACGTCTTTTTCACGGGGGCCCCTCCACGGAACCGAGCCATTCATCGATTGAGATTCTTTTGAAGTAAAGTTGAACACGACATCCGAATCCCCCACTCCCATGCCAAACTCGGTGTGGTCATCGTTTACGGCAATGTGAAAGTTGTCAGCTCCAAGCTTGTCATGAATGAAGAGTTGTACTTTGAAGAGTCTGCTCTAGAAATGAGATAAGAGGGCAAATAGTATGAAATCGAAGACCGGAATCGAAGAATGAAACAGAACAGAAAATCGTATTATACCTGGACAGCAGGAGAGAAGAACGACGACAAGGGGAGGTCGTTAATTCCCCACCACTCACGAATCGGCTGAAAGCTATAAGCGGCCGCGAATGAGAGAACATCCGCTTTTATGGTGGGAACGTCGAGGACAAACAAAAGAACAGCCCCCTTTGCTTGAAGAAAATGCTCCGCGAACTCAAAAAGCGTCTCCGTGTCCTCGACGGCATACTGATTCCATACTGGGATGAAACCAGAGTTCTCGGAGACCCCGGGAACCGTCATGCCGTCCTTCAAATCTCCAATAATCAAATCAAAGCCGCTATGCGGGCACTTCGCAGAAAGAGAGAGTGTCCCAGTTTCATCCTTAACCTGAAAAACGAAGAGGCTTTAATTTATAAATAAGTCATTAGCTCGAATTGCAAAAACCGAATAGAAGATAGCAAAGGATGAAACAAATATCAGAATAGATTGAAAGTAGAGTGAAAAAAATAATAACAAAACAGAACGAGAGCGACGGATAGCGTATGAAATACAAGTGCCGATGTCGGCAATGCTTGGGGAAATACACGAAAGGAGTATTTCCTTCCCATAAACGAGCTACCGACATTGGCGTTGAAGAAAACGGTATGCAAACAAATTGCATAATGACTACAGAACATTAGATCAGTACAAAATAGTTGAATGGTAAGTGGAACTGATTTCTTAGTAAATGAGAAGAGTACCTGGAGGGCAAAGTCATTGAGTTCTTGAAGGTTTGGATGGATGTTGGGCAAATCCTCTATTATATTTCTTATACTGGAGTTGGCAACAAAAATACGAAATTGAAGAGAGGAGGATGGCTTCGTTTGGGGCTTCGTCGAAGCCGCACGTTTCTTCCGCTGTTCAGAGATGATAGTGTCTGGATTCACAAGACCAAAGTCTACGTCCGCAGTTGTTACCTCCGGGGAAGATGAAGGCCGTGGTGGACAAAACAGCGGAGCAAACTCGGGGACGACAACATCTAAATCCATCTCCGTTGTGGCCGTTAATATTCGTTCCAGCGTTGTCTTCCGGCTGGAATCCACTGCCGCCGCCTCTGATAACAAGAGAATTCTCGCTTCCGCTTCAGCTGCCGCCTTCAGGGAAATTTCTGCAGCAACTTTCTTCTTTGCCTCCTCTTCCGCTTTGCGCTTTGACACCCGGGGCTTCGAGGTTGTGGCGTCGGAGGCGGGCGGGTGCACAAGTACCTCCGTGCCAATCAAGGCTGGCTGTATCCCATTCCTTAGGAAAATCTCAAAAGACGGAGGGCAATTCAGTGGGCAATCTAAATACCAACCGCAAGTTGCAAAATGTTCTTGACCCCACCTCTTCGCAATCTCGTCAGTTATCATGCAATTGTCACTTCTTCTGTCCAAGTATCCAGAAAAGAATGCAGGAGTCTTCGACACTGCACTTCGAGGAAGGAGAACAAATTGGTAGTACCTGAACAAAACTCTAGAAACCGCCTCGGCCAAACCGATCTGGTCCTCCGGTTGTTTATTCTTATGAGTTTTGTTGACCTCGAAGTCCTGAACAAAAGCAAGATCCCATAGCTGGATCCGCATCTCCTCAACGTAATCAGGAAGACTCTTCACAGCGCATTGACCAGCCGGGTGATAGTCGATGGTGACATTGAGATCAGATAGCGAGGCAGTGAAGAGGTCCTGAACATCATTGGCAATCTGGAAACATGGAACATATAAAATGAGGGAACAATAAACATAGTATTTTGCAGCTAGTATGCACCAAAATTGCATACTTGCGCCCACCAGGTGGCCTTGTGCAGCCATTCTGGAAATGAGTGGTCAGCGAACTTTGATCGAGGAAATCGCACAGCTGCCCGAAGCGATGTAGGCATATTCCAACGCTGCAACCACTTGACCTTCGTTGAGGGGTCCATGGTTGATGTTGCAAGGTACCAGAGTTTCTCTTGGGACATTTCAAGGTCATCTTCGTGGTTCTCATAGTGCTTTCGCACCTCACAAAGAAAATGCGGCGTATGCTTCGGATCTGCAATGGGAAGCTGCTTCATTACTTCGGACCGCCGGTCCTTCCTGATCTTGGCAACCGCTTTCCCAATAACCTCATGAAGTTTCCCAATGTTCCACTCGCTAGATTTCTCTGGGAACTGTTCTTTGAACTTCCTAGTAGCATGGGCGACGGCGTCACCTAACTCTTGCTGCAGAAATGAGATAAATAGCAAGCAGTTAGGGGTCTATATAGAAAAATGCTAATCAGAAAAAAAAATAACATGAAGACAAAACGGACAGGGATCGGTAATTGCATGATTTAGAGCTCCACTGAAGAGGCCTGCTAAAGTAAGATGGTGCCTACATCGTCATCAGGAGATGAGCTGAACCACAGGAACCATTTTAATCTATAGACTATTCGATGCCGACAAGGGTAATGATCAATTCAGCCGCTGGCACTTTAAAATCAAGGCTGATACAATGTACTGGAAGAATGAGATATGAGGAGAATCAATTTCACATGTACCTGATAGAGGACACCAATGAGAGCATCGACTGTCAATGTGTACCATGTGTGTTGATTTGCAGACTTTTGCTTCTTATCCGCGCTTGCGAGGTCCTCTTTTGATACCAAATCTTCAAAAAACTTCAAAGGTTGTCCAGCGATTCTTTGCATGCGGTAGAGCTTGTGGACGAGGTTAAGTTTTACATGTCCAGTTTGGTTCCTCCTGCATTTAATAGGAAAAACAGTTAGAGAAGTACAAAGCAATAAAAATTATCTCGAATTGGTCCAGAAGCGTACCAATTTACTTGGTGAAGCGCGGTTTGGAGGCGCCCCACCTGTCCATCAACTTCAAGAATGATTAACTCAACTGCATAATGCCACGCTGGATCACTGCTGTGATCTCTATTAATTATAGGTAACCACGCTGCGAGCCTGTGATTACCGTCCCACACGAAGAACATTTTTCCCGAGAACTGCATCCATACCTCTTCTTTCATTAACTCAATCTCAAACTCTTCGTCAGCCTTAACCCATATTGGGCTCCATTTTGCTTTAATTTCATGGGTCACTTCCTGCGATCTGCCCTCATTATCATGGATGGCAACGTAGAACACTCCGTGGCCGTCCATATAGCCTGTCGTTACAAACTGTGCTCCAAGTGCCATAACATCGTTTTTTAGGTATGGTCTTACCGCAGCGAGAGGCAACATTCGGCATAGAGGAATACTAAGCTTTGACTTGTTTCTTGGCTTGAATCGCCTCTCGTCAAGGATAAGACTGGTGTTCGACGACTCCATGACGACCAACTTATCCATTTTCCTCCCAAGCTCTTCTGCTAACATTTCGACAGCCGGTTCGCAATCACGCAACTGATCTCCAACATCAGAAAGTAGAACGTCCTCGATGATGGATTCATTGTCCAAAGTATGAGCCTCCCCGCCATCATCACCTAAGGATTCATAGAATATTAGCCAGTTATCATGAATTCAGTATTGATGCAACTGAAGAATTACCTTCTTCAAAGATATCAGGCTGTGACCGATGAGATATACCACCAGGAGCCGGGACTGTAGCCTCCGCTTCTCCTTCTTCCAATGCTGAACAAGGACAACAATTCAAAGATTATGAACTACAACAGGGAGCAAAAGAGATTATGGAATAAATTGATCAGTCCTGATCTGGCGCGCTTGATCAAAGGCACTCTTGAAAACAAGCGCCCCGGCACCTGGAACACCGGCATAGAGCACTGGCACCTAGGAGCTGCCGACATCGGCAGCCCCGTGTTGGCGCCGCAACCCGCACAGGTCGTGACGCCAACAGGGGGCTGCCGATGTCGGCACCCTCTAGGTGTCGGGGCTCCATGTGCGAGAGGATGGTTCTAATCTTCGAATATGCTAGGCTAGCCCACTAAGCGTAGCGGATTATGCATGTGCAAGCAGCATGCAGACCAGTTCGCCAAGTCCAATTGGAACTAAAAAACCACTAAGCCACATACGAATGGACTTGGCGAAGTAGTTTGCATGCAACAGTTTGTGTTATTCTAGCTTCACCTTCCTATTAATTCACCTAGACACCCAGATGATGATATAGATAAACACCGTAAACCCTAAATCAAGGGTCCGACCACGGGATGGTTGATCTACATGACCTGTGTATACAGTGTCTGATCGTTCGCAACAGACACTACGACATTCACAACAGTACTACTCTCGCCTAGCTAGAGATCAATCATTCTTACGTAAGTTACTTGATTCTCTAGGATTTTGTCAAGTTGGAAATGGTATTTGTATGCTACCTGAACTTGTAAATGGCATGAGTCGAACAACGGATAAGCTCGAATCCCAGTGACAATTAACAATAGTCACAGTAACGTCCTACGTGGAAACCGATACAGAATGGATACTGTTTTTCAATCGCATCATGCACACACTGGAAATCTGGACCAACCGGCTTGGTTCTATGCCAATGAAAGATGAAAATAATCAAGAAAGATGAAAATGAGTTGTAACTTGTGGTGCAACAAGAGTTACATACCGTCATTGACGTCCGCCGTAATCCTCCTAGCTTCGGCGTCCTCCATCGCCATCCTATTAGGATCTCGTTCCTCTGCATTCAGATGAACACAAGTTTAGCATGTAAAACTCTGTGCGGCGCTTATAGTATGATGAGACTGGAGACTGCCGACATCGGCAGCCCCCTGCTGGCGCAACAATCCGCTCAGGTCGCGACGCCTGGAGGGAGCTGCCGATGTCGGCAGCCTCCAGGTGCGGAGGCTCCATGCGCGAGAGGATGGAGCTTTAGCCTCAGCTAACCCAATTTTCAAGAAATTTCTTCACTTACTTGCAACCGACAATTGCATAGTCGCGACCTCAAAGTTGTGGTGCATTGGTGCACTGAAATGCCTACCTTGAACAACGCCTGCTTTTAGAGCCAAAACAATGAATTCTGGGCTTGGCGCACACCGAGGACATGCATAATCCGTGCCCCAGAAAACCGCCGGGAACTAGACGTCCTCGATTAGGACCGCTTCGGCTGATTGGTTTTTCCGACGTAAATTATCATAAACTGTTGACTCATCCCCCGAAAATAGCTACCCTAGTTGGTATGTCAAAAGCCTGTGTAAGCTTGATGGACATCATAAGTTGGTCCTAATCTTAGGTATCACCGTTCAGCTTAAAATATGGTAGGGTTGACCACTAAGCGAAGCGGAATATGCATCTGTGAGCAACATGCGGACCACTTCGCCAAGTCCAACTGCAGCATAACCCGTAAAGTCGAAATCGACCAGATCGATCTCACTCTGGTCAGGCTCTCATCAGGCTCTCAGTTACTAAATTTAGATCGTATGAAGCTACAATTTTGGAAGGCTGTAGAGTTTTCCTAGACCTATAAAATCACACCATTCATGCTTCAAAATTCCTCATACTTTAGGAGATATTCACGGTCAAAGTTTGAAAACACTGTTAATTCATGCTGAAATCTGCCCAAAACTACGGTATATTCTCATTTATTCTCAAAATCTGCCCAAAATCAATTAGATCGCAGTAACTTCAAAAATTCACCCAAACTAGTGATTCGTACATGTAAAAGAGGATCTCACAGCTGATGATCTCACCGTTTGGATTTTCAATCCTTTTTAATTGTTGAAAATGGGCATTTGTATTTGTGTTTCAGCAAACCTCCATGTGAAAAATTAAGCGTTTCTTTAGGTTTGAGAGGTCCTATGAGGGTAAAAATTATATGGACATATTCCTTACTCACATAGGAACAAGAATTTGAAGAGCCTCATGTCAAATTTCCTTTCAAAAATGGTTTTCTTGGCCCCCAAAACAGTCGTTTTCCATTCTACAACGAGGAAAAAATCTATTTTTCCAACTTTGAACATTACGATCTCACAAATGGAGAAGAATTTTAAACTAAGATTCGGAATGCATGTACATGTACAAGTTAGGCACTAGATCTGACGGTTACATACTCGAAAATTTGTCAAAAGTTAAAATTTTTCACCTTGCATTGAAAGAGGGCAATTTTGAGGGTTTTCGACTTTAGAGGTTAATATATGCTACGCCACAAACGACTGGACTTGGCGAAGTAGTTTGCAACAGTTTGTGTTATTCTAGCTTCACCTTCCTATTAATTCACCTGGACACCCTGATGATGATATATATAAACAGCGTAAACCCTAAACCAAGGGTCCGACCACGGGATGGATGATCTACATGACCTGTGTATACAGTGTCTGATCGTTCGCAATAGACACTACGACATTCACAACAGTACTACTCTCGCCTAGCTAGAGATCAATAATTCTTACGTAAGTTACTTGATTCTCTAGGATTTCGTCAAGTTGGAAATGGTATTTGTATGCTACCTGAACTTGTAAATGGCATGAGTCGAACAACGGATAAGCTCGAATCCCAGTGACAATTAACAATAGTCACAGTAACGTCCTACGTGGAAACCGATACAGAATGGATACTGTTTTTCAATCGCATCATGCACACACTGGAAATCTGGACCAACCGGCTTGGTTCTATGCCAATGAAAGATGAAAATAATCAAGAAAGATGAAAATGAGTTGTAACTTGTGGTGCAACAAGAGTTACATACCGTCATTGACGTCCGCCGTAATCCTCCTAGCTTCGGCGTCCTCCATCGCCATCCTATTAGGATCTCGTTCCTCTGCATTCAGATGAACACAAGTTTAGCATGTAAAACTCTGTGCGGCGCTTATAGTATGATGAGACTGGAGACTGCCGACATCGGCAGCCCCCTGCTGGCGCAACAATCCGCTCAGGTCGCGACGCCTGGAGGGAGCTGCCGATGTCGGCAGCCTCCAGGTGCTGGCGCTCTCGCGCATGGAGCCCCGGCACCTGGGAGCTGCCGACATCGGCAGCCCTCTGCTGGCGCGGCAACCTGCGCGGGTCACGACGCCTGGAGGGAGCTGCCGATGTCGGCAGCCTCTAGGTGCTAGTGCTCCATGCGCGAGAGAATGCAACCGACATCGTGCATTGTTGTCGAATGTTCTGCGCTAACCTGATAATCAAAGATAGACAAGAGATACTAACCCTCAATGACGGCCGCCAAGCACCGCCCTTCGTCGGCTCCTTCTATCGCTAAACTATGAAGATCTCGATATTCTGCGATCAATACAAATAGTTTTCGCAAATATTAGTCGCCCGCAAAGACTCTGATGACTGAAACCGGTGTCATGTCTTACGGGGAATTAGGTCGATCACAGAACGAAGAACGAGGGTCGGAGCTATGATCTGAAACCCTAAGCTCGAGAGTAGAAGCGTTGATTGTTGCTAATCGAGTACAACTGAAATACCGCGTAATACAGCTATCATGTCGACATGATTCAGAAAGCAAATTGTTGCAGTCAATAGAAACTTTCAGAACATTCAAGCTGTGAGTTCCTCTTACCTGGGTGCGACAATTGCTCCGTCTCATCGGCACTGCCGCATTCACCAACGCCATCCTCACTTGTACTACCACTGTGGCTTTCCGCAAGACTATCACCATTTACTATATTGCTTTCTACCAATCTCTGAAGGTCAGTTAAACTTTCTCCTACCTCCCCCACTCTGGCCTTCCCTATCCCTTCAAACTCAAGTACTCTTGCTGTGTCCCCAACATCCACCAATCTACTACTGGATCTCATCGCTCTAATCTGCCTGGATCGTTTCAGTTGCTTTCTATTCGTAAAGAAGAATGTTTGTTTTTGGCGTCTCTTCGGCATAGCCCTTGAATTGCAGTTCCCTTTCTCTGTCAAGTTCACCTCTCCAATCTTGTCGAGACCCCCTACTCATTCTATTCCTATATAGCGGCCGCCACCAATAAATCTAGCGCGTCTATTCATCTGACAATTATTCCTAATTACCAAGTCGAAATCCCAGGTAGAATCCACGTTTATTGATTCACTTATTGAGGTTTGCATCGGTCTCGGTGCTGACAGACCTGGTACTTTCATGAAATATATTGAGTTCGCCGCCATTCTCCGAACTGGAGGATATTTAGGCTGCAACTTGAGATGAATATTGACGGCCTCATTAATTCAATACTTAAATCCACTATATAGCTCTTTAGTGCTCCTCCCTGACATTTTTTTAAACACTGTACTCTTCATGGATATTATTTTTCAACACCTGATACTATAGCATTATTGATAATCTTCTTTTTAGTTCAAGGGCGGCGTCTCTTAACCACTCTACTACTGAATTAGTTGAACTACGTCTTCCTTGAACTTATGGCATTCTGAAAACCTACATTTAATCTTTATTCCATCCTCTCGGTAGATCTTGCCATTCACAGGCTTCACATCATTTTGCATCCTTAGACTCTCCAGCCTCATCCTTCTTTTGAATTCGTTCACCACACATCTTGTATTACATGGCTGCATCACATGTTCTGAAATGTGGATCTGTTCTCCTTCGTGCTGCTGGTCAAGCTTTACCCATTTCTTTTCCTGTTTCAGATGATGGGTTTGCTGCAGTTTCTGAAAGTCGTTTGGCCTCTCGTTTCCATTTCTTGGAACATAGTGTCCATGTTGATATGGATGTTCTTGATCCCATCACAAACTAGGTCAGCCATATAGTTGCTCAAATGCCTTCCTTTGATGACGGTACAAAGACTTGGCTACTGGCTCGTGGAAACTATCGAGTTTATGGGACTGTGGATAATGCACCGATTACCGGATCGTTAAACTTGACACCTGGTCGCTGTTCTGCTGCAACTGATGTGACTCCACTTCTCCGGAAGGTAAAACTAGAGCCACCTGATGATGGAGTCGTCGTTCTAAGTGACGATTCCGACAGCGAGTGCATCCCTTATGCTACCCCTCCCAGTGCTTCCCTTCTGAACTCGGCAATCCATGTTTCTCAGTCCACACTGTCTCAGAGTGTTCGTCGCACCAATCTTAAATCCCCTCTTCCTCCTTCCAATAGTATTGTCCAGTATCTCCGACTTCTTAGCAGCCGACGTGGCTCGAAGTCTGTTTTGTCAAAACTAGATTACAATTCCATTCCAGTACGCAAGGTTGATTTTCTCCCTCCAGATTTCGATGGAGATGTCATCTTTGAACTACCTCCTTTGGGAAAGTATCCTCCTTCCACAAAGGCTGGCCACCTGCACGGAATGGATAAACGGGATGACGGCCACGCTTGGACGCGAACTGCCACTTCGCACATCAAATCTGAGTTTCACCTCACCTTTCGAATGTCTTCATGTCTTGGCGACCTGAAGTGCGCCAATGATTCCTGTGATTTCATAAAGCGTCCGAACAGATCGTCCTCAGTTAATGAAACTGAGTGGGAGGGGAATTCTGCATCACCATTCGTGCCAGGCTGTGACCCTCCTCTTCATTCCACTGTTGTCTGCGCTGTGTGTCACGTTCCGCCTACCTGTTATGGATGTTGCCCAGAAAAGATATATTACGTTCTTGGCGATAGCCATGTGACCCGAGCTTGCATTCACTTGGGTTCACATGGTCATGCCGTGAAGAAAGGGAACTGCAGGGACTCCTCTGCAAAGCTTCGTTGCCTCATTGACGACCAGGTGGAACGAACTCCGGCTGGAACAAATTCCTCTATTGTCCTCGAAGCTAGCAAGGAGTTCCTCGGGGAATTACTCTTATGCCCAGATGGTGTTCCACAGAGGACATTGCCTTTGGAAGAACTTGTCCCCATCTTGGACAAGTTCAAACTGATGTCTTCTCCTAGCATTCAGAATGAGGTGACAACGTTTCGTTACCTTCGCCGATTCGGTGTCATGGATAGCATCACCAGACTCAGGGGGTCAAGCAACTGGGCCTTCATACAGGAGAATCGTTTCCCTGGTCAAGGAACAGAGTCTAATAAAGTTTTCATCTTCAAGATGGCCGAGGTTGGTCCTAGGAGTGGAGTTGATTTAGTGAAGCGAATGCAACAAGGGGTGATTTGGAGGACTCCTCGATGATGTTTGATCACGTCAAACGTGTCAAATCTTGGACCACAATGGCTTGCCATGTGTATGACTCTACTTACTGTCGGGTCATGACCATTGCTATTTGCGATATGCAGTCCGAAGATGTGGTAGCTCAGATTGTGTTCTGGCAGAATCTGAATGCAGTTTGTAAGAGGCATGACCTTCTCAGTCCAAATTTCAAGGGATTCATGGCGGATAGCGCCCAGGCAAACTGGAATGCTGTTCAAATAATTTACGGTAGTGGCGACCCTGCCGTTCCAATGGAATCCAGAGAAAGAACTTGCCTCTTTCATTGGGCTCAGTTCCTTGAAAAGCACACGAAGGCAAATATTCGATGCGACCTTCAAGATCAGCACTGAATGCTGTGTAAGCAATATAAAAATTCCATCTCTTTAGAGGTGGCCGAGTGCAGGTACTTGGCAATCAGGGCATGGTGGTTGTCCTCCGGGGCATCAACTGAGGAAGGGCTTCCGAGACTAGAGCTCTGGCTATCTTTCTGGCATTTCCGATATCGGCAATGGGGAGGATTCATGGAGCTTGTAAGTGCACTTATTTTTTCTTTTCCAGAATTGCTTCAATTGGTGTCATTCGATAGCCTCACAAAGTTTGGCCTTGTAGGCACGCAGACAGAATTGTAAGTTGCACATTCTCTATTTCCATTTCATATCATGCATTTAAACAATGCGGTCGTCGACAGCCCCTTGCTGGCGACGATATCGGCAATACGGAAGTTGTGGCCCTGATTACGATACATTAAATCAGTGTTTAGAACTCGCATTGCAAGATTTCCTAACATGTCCCTCCTCTGTTATTTAATTCACGTCTACATCATTGCATTGCTTTTCTTTGCTGTTCTAAACGGTTCTAACAATTCAATCTTCCTCTTGAACCATGTTTTGTCCCATTCTCTGCAGAACCTCAGCGAAGCTGAACTAGCCGAGATGCCTTCCTGTAATTTGGCTGAGTCGGTTCATAACAAATGGTTGCAACAGTCGGGAAAACGAGGGAATGATTTGTATGTTGCTGCAGTCGACGACATGGTTCGTGCTTTCATGCAAGTTGTCGCGTACTATCAATTCCTGAAGGGTGAGAAGCCAGGTACGGGTCCAGGAAAGGAAGAACTCCGGCTCCGTACTGCCCTTCGCACCGCCCAACGTTCAGGAAATGCTAAGGTTCTTCATGCCGCCCTAGCCAACATGCCCGGTGCGGACGAATTCTGCACTCGCAATCCTCATCTAGAAGGAGAAGAGGAGTTCGTATCCTTGAAGAGAAAAGCTGATCTTCCTCCAGGTTCTGAATTTGATTCACATCGCCCGGATAAGATTAGCATCTCCCGCTCCAGGGGTAAGGTACGTCGCATTGATGAAGTGATTGTGGATCTCACAGCTGATGATCCTTCGCCATCACCAAATCCCTCTCTGGAGGCTCTTGAAGTACTTCCTTTGTCTCCACCAAGAACTTCTTCCCAGGTTCCACACGTGAGAGCTGTACAAGAGACGGTATGTGATGAGAATGACTGGCACATCGCAAGGCTTCCTAAAACATCTACTAGGAAATGTTTCGCTCTTCAAGCCGGTACAAGGAAGAAGTGTGTGGCATCTATTGTACAGAATAACCGAGCAACAGCTGCCCCTACTTACACTGGCTTGATGGACAATTACAGAAAGACTAGATTAGAGAGACATCGGTTCTTCTTCTGCAACGATGACATTCATCGTTGTGTTATGAGCACACGGCGCAAGTGGGTTCAAAGCATGCCACCTCCTCCACAATTTTGGCCAGTTCAGATGGACACAAACCTGAGCAAAACAGAGATACTTGCCTTCGAAACTGCAGGGTTTTGTCTCGCTGAGCGTGAGGTTCTGTCCCGTAGACAGTTGTTTGGTGAAGGCGTCTCCGTCAACCTGAACGATTACCTTGTGCCTCCTAACCCTAGAGACCATCCAACCAAACGATACGGAAAAAACATCCGAAGAAACGAAGCTGCTCCTACTACTCGTCATCATAACAGTTGCGCCTGTGCTTACTCCATAATGGGAAAACTCTGCACGATTCTAATGGTTCCGTCTCTAGCCCTTGGTTGCATTGTCACTTTGGAGTCGCGGAACATTTCCACAGTTTCCCGGTATTTCGTAACAATCGGCCAGTTTCCAAGCTGCGACTGCCTCTCTTTTACAGAGATGTCGAAGAAATCGCTTGGCAAACGCGGTTCATGGACTTACTGTAAGCACCTCTACTACATATTCAACATTGTGTGTGGATTAGACCCGGAGGTAGATGTCTTTATTCACGCACCTAGTTTCAGTTGGAATGAAATCAAGTGTATTCTTCAGATTCTGCTCCTCAAATACTATGCAGTATAGCTACCATTCCCACTCGCTAGTCTTGTAAGAAGAGACTCCTTCCATTTAAAAGATGGTGAGACTAAAAGGGCCACCTCCACATCTTGTCTACTCTATCTCTTCACTTGCATGATAGAGGGGACAGATGCCCTCTACAGCTTCTAATTTTGTTTGTCCCTAAACCCCGAACGTGGTTGAATCTCGCTTTATTCCAGTAACCCCTTCTCACTGTCTTTGTTTATCGTCTTTCGTAGTTGTCTTGAACTCATGAAGCTCCCCTAATACCCTAAACAATGTTTGCTATAGACTTCACGTAAACCAAATAACACCATATTCATTATATTGGGAGATTGTGAGCCTCCCAATTTAATACGTATGATGCTCTTGAGCTCTAAAATGTACCCACTATGCACATTTAGCTCGAGTCGAGCTGAATGTGCACTAGATCAAAATCATGGAAATCTCCCAATATAATGAATATGGTGTTAAATCCAACTATCCATCTTCTTATTGAACTACTTCGTATAGGACTCCAATGAGATCCTAAACCGTTTACTCTAACCGTATATCTTTTTTTATCCATCACTCTCGCCTAAACCTACATATCTCCATCTTCCTCTCTGTCTGCCACCAACGTTGTGTTTCTACAGCTCGATAAAACTGTGGACCCATAACCCTAAGTACCCTAAACCCTAAACCAGGAGTCCTACACCCTGAACCCTAAACTGAAAACTACACTACCACATGCCTCTCCTCCTCTCTTCCACTGCACTATTTTATACGTTGAACCCCTAAACCAAATGCTTCATAGCCACAGATATCCTATCTACCCGTTATTGTTAAACCATAGAATCCACGGCCATAGATACATGTAGGAAAATATGAACTAGATTATCAAACCCTATAACCTCGCGCTTTGAACCCTTTCACCGTCCCCCACGGTCATAGGTCCCCCTATTTATTGCGCCCAAACCTAGGTCACCAAAAACTAAACCCATTAAACTTTTATTTTCTCTTATCTTTTTCAAATTGGGAACAAAATATTTGCCCGCAAGGCTCGCAACCGTAGGCTCGCAGCTCGCAGCTCGCAAAATTGAGCACGCAAAATAGCTTGGTCCGTTGCTCATGTAGTCTGATGTTATAGGTGCATACCTTTTGCAGCACCTCATCCCTCCTCTGCAACATTTTCTGATCCGCCGTCAGTTTCCGGAGCCGTGGCATGACACTTTCGACTGCCGTCACCCCCAACTCTTTCTTAATGAGGTCTAAGGTATCCCACAGAACGTGATACCTCTCATCAATGGCTTTCAACCCGCCGGAGGAAATGTATGCCCAGCTCCTGTGCATCCACCCTTGGGTCGCCGGTAATTCTTGGGACGGCCATAAGGGGAATTGCTTTATCGGAAGATCCTACAAGTGGACTGGCGGGTGTAGCAGTTTCCGGTTCGGCAAGAGCCTTACCCTTGTCGGCTCTTGGTGGGCTTGCTGGGCCCTCGCCCGACTTCAAATCCTTCTGAACTGACCGGCTCCGCTTCCGGTTCCCCGGGGTAAGAGGCTGGTCTTCTTCTAACTCATCGTCGTCAAACTCCCTTTCCTCCGTCGTTTTTCCTGCTGCTCCCTGATCCTCATCGTCTCCACTGTACTGTTGAATGGTGACGAGGTCGTCGTAATCAGCCAATTCTGCGTCCGTCAGTTGCCCCAGGTGATGGTAGAGGTGCCCGGCATAAGTGGACAAAGGGTTTGCCAATTTTTTTTCCCTCTTCAAGTTAGTGATCATCTGGCTAACCTGCTCCCTCATCAGAGCAGCCCAATCCACCGTCTGCTTGCCCCTCATTGCCTCCAGAAATAGGCTAGCTATCTTAGCCACTACCCTCTTAGGTTTCTCCGGATGAAAAATAGGGTTTAGAAAGCGAAATACCAACTGCGCATCTGGGTCTGCAAGGTCTTCCACCTTGTGTCCGTCCTTTGAGCAGGCTGCTTTCTTGAATTCCTCCTTTAGGAAATCCGACGAGCATTCTGCATCTTGTACAGTCCCCTTTCGGAACCGGTACGTATTCTGCCACATCTACTGCGTCCATTTCTCCGGGTGAGCCTGCTCCATTCCGTCGCACTGACTTGGCGGCTCGATGATCTCTCGAAGCACCATCTCACTCTGAAACTCCCACAGCCGGTCCAAAAGTCCTTCGCAGCCCATGATTTCCAGTGTTTAAAACCACCGGTGTCAACTTTTAGATAGGCACCACAACTTCAGCTCCGTTGGCCACCGCCTTGCTTTTCTTCCCGGCCATCCTTGCCCACCTCTCTGTCAGTTTTCGCTTTGCAATGTTTCCAAAATCCCTGCATGCACTGACCTCTCAAAAACCCTCGTTTCTAGCAACTAAATCTGTACTATAGAAGCAGAAGACAAAAGGCAGCGGGAAGAGAGCAAGAGAGCAAAACAAAAAATGACAAAACAAAAAAGGCGGGTGCCCCGCCCTTGTCATACGGGTTTTATATCCGACGAGTCGTACGGTTCTCCCGCGTGCGGTCATGATGATAGTTCCGAATCCGGATACGAGCTGGATCGCTTCCGGGGTCCTCTGGACGTAATCCGGAGTCCGGGAATCCGGATTTCCGGATTCCCATATTTCCCAACTTGTATGGGGGAAGCATGGTTTAAGTACTTAAGCAACAGAGTATTCTCCTTATTCCTATTTTAAGCAATCTACACTCCTTCCTAATCAATCTTCTAATTTTTAAAAAATTTCCGTAACTCCATCCGGAATTGAGGCTTAACTCCGGAACCTTGTGGGAACGCCTTCCCACAATCTTCTTTGTTTGATTCATTGGGTGTGGTTGTAGTTGAAATCCGACTTTGCGTGACCTATTTAACAGGATGGTTCTCCGGAGTGTTTCCGGGATTGTTTCTGGTAAATTGTGAGGGCCGGTGAACTAGCTACAACCTTTTGAACTCTTCTATGGTGTAGAATTAGGTTGTGGAAATTGTGGCCTCTGAACTGCGAGAACAAAGGGTAGTGACTTTTCAGACCTTGTAAAAACTTACCGGAAAACCACTCTAACGCTCAATTGAGTTTAAATTAAACAATTGTGGTTACTTGTTACGGGTCACTACGATACTAGGGTAGCTATCCTTCCCGGTGTGCTAAGAGCATCTCCACTTGGGGGCTTGGAAACCGGGATAATGTGGCCACCAAAGAACCTAGAATGCGGGCCGGGAATGATGCAGTCGGTGCAATCATGCACTGCAAAATTGGATAATATTCTGAAACCTATAAAAAACCACCCATGCCTCGCCGAGGAATGCTGCATCTTTTGCCGTTGTGGGCCGCGGAGGGCCGCAGCCAGGCGGGGACTGCATCTTTTTCTTACTCAGTTTTTGTTTTACTCACGTTTTTGTTTACTCACGAAACTACAAACTGAAATCCTCACGTTTATTGCTTTTTTACTCCCGTTTTTTATTTTTTAAATTCAATATCTGTTTTTAACAGTATTGCACATGTTAACCCTCAAAGTGCAGCTGGGGGACCATATATATGGTCAGGTATTTTACAATTAACACACCAAATGTACTAAGAATTTAGCCACTACATAGGTTTAGGGTGGAAGATTTTTCAACTAACATCTTGTATTTGGAGGTCATTTCAATATCTCAACCTTATCATGTTCAACTACAATACCATACATGTTGAATACATGACCAATTTGCAACTCCTCTACTTGTGGTAAGTGCAATAGTGATCTAAATTTCAATTGTCATGTGTCATTGAATTGGACTTTACACAAATACAAACTTTTGTAACTATTGTAGACATCAATTCTTACACCTTCCATGTGAAATACATAGAAAACATAATGTTGCAACCCAAATGTATCTTCTCGGAACTTTGAGTGTTAAATTGCATCCTTGAAGCATTTTATTCCATTGTCACAACATATTCAATCGATCCCTAAATGTCCAATGTCCCCTTGGAGGATATAGGTAGTTCGGATACGGGACCACGTTCCCAAATCTATGCATTATCTTCTGAAATTTTTTATTGAATGAGCTACTTTTTATTAGTGTGGCAAAAAAACCAATTCTGTAAAATTCCGACTTTAGATTCAAAGGTTCCAATTAACTCATAGTTACATATACAAATAGTGGGGCCGTTTAATGTGAGCTATAACAAATATTGTCCCATGCATACCTTTCAGATTCTCTCTTGTACAATAGGGTGACATTCAAATTGGCCGTTTAGTAGTTCCAGGGATAGTGTCCTACACTGCTGCCAACTTTGACACCCTCCCCAAAGCTGAGAAATTGTTATTTTACCATGAAAATTTGGGGACAGCATCATCTTTATGTTGAAAACATGCATACCAAATTTCAAGTCCAGGAGACTTATACAAAAAAACTTATGCAAGATCTACCAACATGGGATAGCTGTGAGAAAAGTGTCACAGCTGCAAACTTTGACACCCTCCCAAGAATTGAGGAAATTTTTTTTGCCCATGAAATTTTTGGAGCAAAAACATTTTTATGTTGTTTGCATGTGTGGAAAATTTCAAGTCCAAAAGACCCATACAAAAAATAATATTCCAAATCTACCAACATGTGTAGTTTTGAGAAACAAAGGGGAAAACCATTTTACTACTTCCAACTTTGACGCCCTCCTTAGGATTGAATTTTTGTTGATACATAGTGAAATTTTTGGCACAAGATCATCTCTACGCTGGTAACATGTCAGATAAATTTCAAAGCCAAAAGACATACATTAAAAAAGTTATTCCATATCTATCAACATGTGTAACTATGATAAACAATTTGAAGGTCATATTGAAAATGTCAAAATATCTTTGACACCTCATGCTTTTTCATTGAACTCAATCATGTGAGTAAGCCACCAAACATAAATGCTTCTCAAAAAGACCAATAACATCTAAATGAAGAAGTGAAGAGGTGTTCCATGCAGAAGAATCCACTTGGCCATAAAGTGTGCATTAGACACATGACAAATTTTTTCTTCTAAATATCTATTGAACACTATGTAAAGGGAATGGTGTGTGTGATTTGTGATAGACTGAATGTTGAGACAATCCTCAAAACAGAGAGTGTTGTATTGTGGGATGCATGAGTGTTGATTCACATTGGGCATACATGATGAGTGATTAAGAGCAAAACGATTTTTCATGTATGCATATGGGCTTGTGTTTTGGCGACCCTTCTCTCTCCTCTTTGCTCCAGCCCCTTGGCTCCCTTCTCTCCCCCTTGCTCTGCTCCAGCCCTATTCTCCTTCCTCTGCCAATTGTCACGTGTCAATCTTGCAACCCCCTTTGCTCTGCTCTAGCCCCTTGGCCCCCTTCTCTCCCCCTTGCTCTGCTCTAACCCCTATTCTACTGCTGTAGCTAGCATCACGCACTCTATAAGTTTATGATGGCAATTTCAGATGAAATTCATGCTCGCATCATAGGTTTGAGTGAGGGAGGATTTACAGGAGTTCAAATTGCAGCTACTATTGGAGTTCCTATTAGAACAGTTACAAGGTTAGTAAAAACATTTAGAGAAGATGGAACCTACAAGCGCAAACCTTGCGGTGGAAGTCACACTAAAAAGCTTAGTGATAGAGATGTTCGTAGTATTGTGCATTACTCAAAATTCATCATTGCTCTTCACTCTCAGAGATTACCAATGCATGTCCTACTCAAGTGTGTAGACGTACTATTCAAAGGGTCTTACATAAAAATGGCATTTTTAGTTGAATTGCAGTCAAAAAACCTTTTTTAACACCTCGTCACATGTCTCAACGATTAGCTTTTGCTCAGAAGTACCGTGGATGGAGTGCAAAAGAGTGGGAGCGTGTTGTTTGGGTAGATGAATCTACTTTTGAAATTGGAAAAAATTCTCGGCAAATTCATGTTTGGAAAAGTGCATACGAGCGTTATTCATCAAGTTGTCTAGCTCCTACTTTTAAAAGTGGAAGGACTTCTTTAATGATTTGGGGCGCATTTGCCGGAGGACAAAAGTCAGAACTTGTCTTTATGCCTAAAGGTCAACGTTCTGCTAAGGATTTTATAGAAGTGGTTTATGATGCCAAATTGGTTCATTTCATGGGTCAAATTCCACAAGGAGTGCTTATGGAAGATGGGGCACCCGTCCATAGGAGCAAAATATGTAAAGAATGGAGACAAAGCCACCTTCTCGAAAAGCTCAACTGGCCTTGCAAACTCTCCCGATCTCAATCCAATCGAGAACGTTTGGAGGATGTTAAAAGATGTTGTGCAACATGGCAAACAATGCCCTAGAAGCTTAGATGTGTTGAAGGTAGTTCTTGAAAGAGAGTGGAAGTTAGTCAATGGTACAAAGCTCCTTCAACTATGTCATTCTATGCCCTCTAGGTTACTAGCAGTGATTGACGCTAATGGAGGACATACACGTTGGTAGATATGGAATAACTTTTTTGTGTACATCTTTTGGCTTTGAAATTTATCTCACATGTTACCAGTGTAGAGATGATCTTGTGCCAAAAATTTCACTATGTATCAACAAAAATTCAATCCTAAGGAGGGCGTCAAAGTTGGAAGTAGTAAAATGGTTTTCCCCTTTGTTTCTCAAAACTACACATGTTGGTAGATTTGGAATATTATTTTTTGTATGGGTCTTTTGGACTTGAAATTTTCCACACATGCAAACAACATAAAAATGTTTTTGCTCCAAAAATTTCATGGGCAAAAAAAATTTCCTCAATTCTTGGGAGGGTGTCAAAGTTTGCAGCTGTGACACTTTTCTCACAGCTATCCCATGTTGGTAGATCTTGCATAAGTTTTTTTGTATAAGTCTCCTGGACTTGAAATTTTTGGTATGCATGTTTTCAACATAAAGATGATGTTGTCCCCAAATTTTCATGGTAAAATAACAATTTCTTAGCTTTGGGGAGGGTGTCAAAGTTGGCAGCAATGTAGGACACTATCCCTGGAACTACTAAACGGCCAATTTGAATGTCACCCTATTGTACATGAGTTATTACAAAGAAACTCAAATAAATTATTTCCTTATCAACTATATAAGCTATAATTTTATTTCATGTAAAAAACATAGTACTTCCTGCAACAATATCCCATTTTTCTATTCTACGTCAAAATAAGAAAATATTTGTGTTCACTTACATTGTTCAAAATTGCTCATGTGTTGCCCTTTAGCATCCAAAGGTGCTTGATTAGGTCGTCACGAACTTGGTAGTGCTTCTCTTCATCTTGGATGGTAACCAACCCTCTTGCAAACCAATCAAAAGATAAGGGTTTGTCCTATTTTCCGTGTCCTCCATGCTCTACGGACGCACTTGTAGACTCTAAGAGGTATTCTTGACTCATCTCTGGTTTTAATTCTTCATCCTCGATGATCAAGTTGTGCAAAATTACACAACATGTTCATATGTTCTTCATTGTAGCCTTATCCCATAATCGTGATGGATTCTTAATGATTCCCCATCATGCTTGTAATACTCCAAAGGCTCGTTCAACATCCTTTCTTGCGGCTTCTTGTTGCTTTGCGTACCACTGCCTCTTTTCCCCTTGAGGATCACTGATGGTCTTTTGGAAGATTGCCCAATCTGGATAGATGCCATCTGCTAGAAGGTAGCATGCGTTGTACTCATGTCCATTGATTATGAATCTTGCATTTAGCCCTTCCCTGCGCACATAATTGGTCATCAAAGGGCTTCCATCCACAACATTGATGTCGTTGTTTGACCCTGGCATTCCAATAAACACATGCCTAAACCAAAGATTCCTAGAGGTGATTGCCTCTATAACTACCGATCTTGTTCCATCTTTGTTTTGGTACTGTCCGTGCCAACCAATAGGACAATTCTTCCAAATCCACTGTGTGCAATCAATAGAGCCGAACATTCCTGGAAAGCCCCGGAGCTCATTAAGTCACAATTGGTGCAGTATGTCTACGGCCGTTGGATGTCTCAAGTATTCTGCTCCAAAAATCTCGACTACGGCTACACCAAACCTCTTGAAGCATTCCATGGTTGTTGTCTCAGCAATGTGCACATACTCATCAATAGAATCTGCTGCCATACCATAACTGAGGATGCGTAATGCCGCTGTTATTTTTTGGATAGAAGATAACTCTGGCCGCCCCACAGCATCCTCTTTCTGCATGAAGTCATGAATTCTGAGAAACAATGGCTTTTGCATGCGAAAGCGTCGCCAAAAAATATCAGGGTTGTAACCCGGGCTCTCCGCAAAGTAGTCGTTCCAAATTTGATTGTGCCCGAGTGCAAAGTTTCTGTCGATGTTAGGAGCTTTACCTCGCTTAGAACCACCATGCTTTCTCTCCAGGATATGTCTACGTTCCTCTTCATATCCTTTCTTTAGTTCTTCATGCATCATGGTTACAATGTGAAATTGTTCTTCTTCGTCATCAGAGGCAATACGATCCTCCACCCACTTTTGGAATTTCTCCATTTGATATTAACCTTAGAAGCACTACATTGTGGAAGGTACACCAAAATACAATATTAGAAACTATACCTAGCTAATCTTGGAAAGGAAAAAATAGAATCAAATACAACATTATTAAAGAAAACTATAAACAAAAACAAAAATGAAATTTACCTCAATCAAAACATGAAAGAAGAAAATATATTGCGCTGAGAATATATTTCCCCAACAACAGAGGAATATAAAGATATTTGGAATATGGCCTACTCCACCTTTATAGTCCATGTAAAGTAAACGTCTTAAATTAAAAAAAATTAAACAAAGTAAAAGCTCCAAAGTAAATGGCACAATTTTTAATACCATCTCAAGACTACAACGCATGAGACAGAGCAACCAAAGAAGAGACAACCAAATAAACACCAACAGGTGAAGAAAGGAGTAGAAAGTAGCTGCCCAAGAACTAGAAGCAAAAGACTTCACAACCCACCTTTCTCCACGACACAAACCTCCAACTTCAACCTTGACTCTCTCTCTCCATCAAACGAACAAGTAAGTCATTCTATCCCACCTCTTTCTCTCAGACCAACTAACATGGAGGGCAGTGTTAGAAGGACCCTTGAGCTTGGAGATAACATGGACATAGAAGCCCCCATGGAGAACATCATGGAGACTAACAAGGAGATCATGGCAAGACCTCCACAAGCACTGGTGACAGAGAACATAAACGAGGCAGGGAGTCTTCACAAGAGAAAGAAAAGCCCCGCAGAAAAAGAAGGTATGTCCCCCATTTCAGAACCAATCTTAACTAAATTTCAATTTTGGCTTGGGTTTCAATCTATGGAGGACATGGCCAAAGAGGAGGGAATTGTGCCATTCCAAAGCAATGAGGCTATACCTGACATGATCACAATGGGAATCAAGGAGATGGAGGCCAGAGAAATTACCTTAGCAACACCAGCATTTCCAAGGATCCCTCAAATCCTTTATCCATGTGCAAGAGAAGGTATGGCTGGACAACATTACAACTTGACTCAAATCCCATTTGACATCCCGGTATGTGATAAAACCGGACTTGCTCTTGATTTTCATGTCTCCATCCATTTTGAGATTGCTAACCTTGTGCTCATGCACGATGAGGTCAAAGCCTTCGTGGTTGATAGGTTAAAGTCCATGGAGATTGAAGTAGGCAAGGAGGTAATTGACCCTATCTCAATCCTTTGTATGAGCGTAAAAAATGCGGGTAAACGGGGGGTTTGGGCTGGTTCAATGAAATTACACCTTCACAAACCCGAAATTGATGGCATTGGGCTTCTCAAAGGTCTTAGACCTTTTATCCTTAAGCTAGACAAACAATATGTTCTTCGCAAGGTATGCAAGACCTACAATACCATTGCTAAAAACTCTAACCTTTCTACTAAAATCAAAAGTGAGACTCTCAAAGGAATTTCAGCTAATGCTCTTTTTGTGGATATCCTCCAAAATAGTTTTAACCGTGGCCTTGAGTTTGAGATAACAAGTGTGCAGAAAAGAAAGGAGGACTCACATGCCTTTGTTATAGCACCAACCCCTCAACAAGCGGCGAAGATCAAACTACATCAAATAGCAACCCACCACGAGATTTTGCAACCAACGGGCAACGTTGGTACTTCATCAAGTGGCAACAACCATGAGAGTAAGGAAAAAAAGGATGCTATATCTCTAACCCTATCTCAATTACCTATTCGTATGAGCATGGAGGACACTTGTGCGGAGATTCATAAGGTTATGAAGGTGGGAAATGTTGTCAACATTTATTTCCACCGTCATGATGGACATAGGCACAATGGAAGTACCAATGTCCAATGTCTTAACCCCATAGTGTATAGGAGGTTTGTGGGCAAGGTTATCAAGATCGGAGGGCACTATGTGGACTTTGCACCACACCGTAGAAGCCTTGACAGCGTAGAAGCACCTTCCAAGGAGAAAATTGAAGAGTTTGGCTTCTCGGATGTCAACAAAGCCATTGTCAACTCCGTGGAGGCCTACAAGATGGATGGACCAACAAACAACATCACGAAGAAGGACATCATCACAATTGTGGAGACAAAGATGGAAGAAAGCAACAAAAAAATACGGATGGAGGCACAAGAGTACACGGACAAGAAATATGAAAAGTTGCAAGATCAAATATATGAAGTCCAAGAATCCATGAGTATCACTCTTGCAAACTTGCAATCCATTACCAAAAGATTGCCCTCCCGAAGAATTGAAGAAGGGAAGTCAAAAATGTGAAGATTAAAGACCGCAAAGTAAAAGGTATAATACACATACCAACTCATTTTTTCTACAAGTTTTATATACTTTGTAATCACTATACCAATAGACATTACATAGTAGAATACAAGGGAGTACTTATAGTACTATACATTGTAGTATCCATCGCAACAATGGTATTACAGATAGAACAATACATAGTAGAATACATGGATAAATACATAGTAGAATACTCCATCTCATATTGTATTAAAACAATAAATAAATACATATACTATATTGAATACATATTGTCCAATACAAGTATATACATCTATATTTATACTATTATAAATACCAGTATAACTACTGGTATAAATACATATCCAAAAACAAATATTGGTTTAAACTATAGTATAAACACCAACAATGACACTCGAATCACCAATACTGATACAAATACTGGCACCATTATACATAAAAGCACAACTATGCATACATATACTAGTATTGATAAAAGTTTATCTAATACTCCCACAAACACAACTACAAACACTAGCTTCAACACCACAATAAACACACATACTATTACAAAATCAAACGTAAATATGCCTACATACAAATACAAAGTACAAAACAAAGAATATAACTCTTCCTACACACATGATAAAACTAAAGACACAAAAATCAACAAAAACCCAAACAAGAATTCAACCTCCGGAATATATCTACTAAACCTTATACATTTACAAACGCATATTCCACTCAAAATTATAAACACAAAACCACTCCCGTTTCCAAAAAACAAAAATTAAGAAATCATCGGTAAAAATTATTAATGAAACATCCTTCTTATTATTAAGTGGTGACATTGAACAAAACCCGAGGCCTATGCCAAATGTACTACACAATCATCCTGCTATACACAAGAAAAGAGAACAAATGTACTTTATTATCAAATTCCAACCGGAATACCAACATCTTGCAAAGTTGTACGCACCCCTCGTAAAAACCTCCCACACGCTTTATAATGAATACAACAACACATATCCACATTTATATCGCTATATCCAAACAATACAACATTTCCCCCAACACACATAATATATGCCATCATAGTTACAATTAGCCCATCTCTAGAAACATGCAATTACACAATGTCTTCAAATAACCAACAAGACTTAAACAGTATTTGGACAACTATCTTACTACAAACACTAGCGGCTCTTGAGAATCCCCGTGAGCGACATATTGTCACCAAGCACAAATATACACAATTTCAGAAAAATAACCTAAATCCACCGAACCTAATCCAAGACAAACTATACGACAACATACACAAACACAACACAGAAGTAACCCCTCACACACTAGAAAACAAATTTCCTTTCCTCTATCATGAACTGATTAATGAATCACTAAGATGTCTCAAACCCATTCCTGACTACACTCATCCACTAGTCAACAATTACACCCCCCCAATATCACAACCTCCAACAAATAACCAATATAATACAAGTCTCATCACCTGGAAAGCAGCATCACTAAACACTTCACTTCCCAGCATCCAAAATCTGACTACAGAGCTCCAATCTACCCCAGCATTCATCTTCATACAAGAAACCAAAAAAACAGCCACAAAATCAACAAAATATATTGAAAGACTATTTCCTGACTATAAGTTAATTTCCAACAATACTCAAGGACTTACCTGATGTGTGCAACAAAGAAGACCCTACACAAATGGGAGAGGAGGGCTATTAACACTCATCAACAAAACATATGTTTTTCCCGGAAATGTAATTAAAATACCCACCCCTGCTAACATATCACCTTACCTACAAATAATAAAAGTCACAAATTATCCACTTCAACCATGGTTAGTCATACACCTCTACATGCCCTCACATCCGGACGACATTAGGCTTATTAACGAAATACAAACAAACATCACAAATCAAATCCAAAATCATCAAAACCACACCCATATTTTAAATGGTGATCTCAACAGAGATATTGCCCTCATCCGTCATACAAATGGAAGCCATACCACACCCCCCAAGGACATAGACTTTGAATGGAAAACATACATCGATACCCTACAAATGTCATACATTCATACTAACACTACCTTCTCAAGACAAGGTGGAAACAACTATACAAATACAAGCTTAATAGATGGATTTTATCTAAACACTCAAAATCAACAACAATACTTATGCACAACAAACACAAATATCAACTTAAACTCTGATCACTATCCACTTCAATTACACATCCCAGACAATACACTAATCAGTAGAAAGTTAATTACAAATATAACTACACCCAATATAAAAATGAAAAACAAAAAATGCACTACCCTCGTACAAGATACAAACATCAACCTCCTCCCAAATGAAAAAAATCACAACAACATAAAAAAGACCCCTAAAAATATATACAAAACAATTACTCTAAAATACTACACCAAACATATACACCACATACTTCTACTACTTTTAGAAGGAAAACTAGAAACCAATCCGGGATCCCTACCTAACATACTAAAAAAACACCTTGCTTCACACAAAACAAATACCAAAAAATACATCATACCTAACACCATAAAATCACAACAGAAATATAGATACATTGAAGGATCCTCCACACCCTGCTTAAAAAATACACATACACTACACCACATATATAACACTACACATATAAACATTACTCAACACATACAACAAAAAAATAAGCATCTTCCACCCCACGCTCTATATACAATAGTAGTCACTATTCACTCATACAGAGACGAATATAACCATCTCCTAAACTCAAAAAATTTGGACACAACCACATGGATCAATACACTCCTACAAATCCTACCTAACTTACAAAACCCACTGAAAAGATACATTCACACCCAGCACCCCTCTACAAAACTACACGAAAACATACTCTTAAAAAAGCACAAAACAAAAAACCAATGCCACATACAAAAACAAAATAAAAAACCCACCTATTACAAAATACTAATACTAATTGGAGGGGACATAGAGACTAATCCAGGACCTATGCCGAACATATTAAAAAGACACCCCGCCTCACACAAAAAGAATGCCAAAACATATTTTATTCCAAATACCATTAAATTACAACCCGAATATGAGCACATCGCAAAAAAATTTGCCCCCCTCCTCAACACCACACACATATTACACCAACAACATAATCACACATATCCACATATAGCCATATATATAAATCAACATAACGAATATCCTCCATCCTACATTATATACGTTCTAGTCATCATTCTACACCCTAACATAAACCTCTGCAACCAACTCCTGAGTACACAAAATCTAAATACAACTCAATGGGCCAATACAATCCTATACACGCTAAAAAACCTACAAAACCCGCCCGAAAGACACATAAATACCC
This sequence comes from Bryoerythrophyllum caledonicum, assembly GCA_963971425.1. Taxonomy (NCBI): domain Eukaryota; kingdom Viridiplantae; phylum Streptophyta; class Bryopsida; order Pottiales; family Pottiaceae; genus Bryoerythrophyllum; species Bryoerythrophyllum caledonicum. The sequence continues at coordinate 16,905,828 of OZ020521.1, read as the reverse complement.
CACATCCCTACACAACATTTCTTGAAACAAACCAAAATACCATAAACCACAACACATCAATAAATAAAGAAGTACATGACTTTATACACAATCAAAATACACCTCCAACAAATGACACAATAAAACAAAAATTCCCCTACCTCCCTAACACAATCATAAATGCGTCACTAAAATGCCTAAACCCCCTCCCGGAGTACTCACACCCACCCCCACCGCAGAACCCCATTCCACCACAAAACCAGAACCCACCAACGAATAACAACAACACAAGCATAATAACATGGAACGCCTCATCCCTCAACACCGCGCTCTCAAACTTACAAAACATCATTTCACACACTAACACACCTCTGGCATTCATAGTCATACAAGAAACAAAAATATCGGCCACAAAATCCACAAAATACATACAAAGACTATTTCCTGACTACAAACTTATCTTCAATAATACACATACCCTAACACATTGCATACAACAAAGAAGACCATACAAACCGGGCCGAGGGGGCCTCCTCACTCTTATACACAAAAATTACGCCTTTCTAGGCAATGTCAAAAAAATCCCTACCCCAATGGACATATCCCCATACCTCCAAATTTTGGAAATCTCCAATCACCCACTACAACCATGGCTAATCCACCACTTATACATGCCATCCCACCCCGAAGACATTAGACTCATTGAGGACATTAAAACCAACATCACCACCCATATTACCAGCAACCCCAGCCACAATCACATCTTATGTGGCGACTTCAATAGAGATCTTGCCCTCATAGGTAGACAAAACCAAAACCAACACACGCCACCATAAATAATAGACCTACAATGGAAACAATTTACAGAAAACCTAAACTTTAATTATATTCCCACAAACACTACATACTCTAGACAAGGAGGACACAACTATAACAACTGGAGCCTAATTGATGGATTCTACGTCCGTGCAAATAACCAAACCACATTTACGTCCACTACAAATAACAACATCCATCTAAACTCTGATCATTCACCCATACAACTTCACATCCCAAACAACACATTTATAAACCGTACACCAACCAACACAAATAACGACGACATACGTATCCTCAACCCCATCCCACAAAACAACATAGAATTATTCAATACAAAATTCTTCAAGGAAAACTCAATACGCATTGACTCCCTAATAGACAAACTAGAATCAAATAACAATCTTTCCCAAACGCAATGGCAAGAAGTCTGCCACACTCTAGATACACTCATCAACAACATATTCAATATAATTGAACAAACTTGCAAAGCCCAACCCATACCACAAATGACAAATCGAACATCACAACAAGGTGGATATCTACCCCGAAAACTATCTAAAACATGGAAACAACACTTAACCACTTACCACACCATAAGAAAAACCATAAGAACCGTAAATAACAATCCCCAATGGAGAAACCACCCTATCCTCAACGAACTCCAAAACCTTCAACATACACAAATCTCCAATCCACCCCCCATACATATACCGCATGACACATGGATAAAAAACATGGCACTAATTGCAAAAAATGCCAACATACAAGCCCGAATACAGACCAAAGACTACCATTCGAAACTACCAAACACACCCAAGAAAACATTCAAAAAGCCATCTCCAAATACAGACAACTATTCGAAACTAGCCCCAAAAAAATAAACAGAAGAGTATTCAAAACTACGGAGTCCCCACCACTAGACTGTATCACCGACCAATATAATAATATACTAATCAGCCCAGAAGACATTGCAAATGAAATTTTTAACCAACAAACAAAAAACAACACACCTACGGTAAACACATGCAACTATCAACCAGACCACCGCACTACATGCACATGTGCAGTACGACAATATCCATGGCATGACCTAGATGGATTCACATTGGAAAAAGGAGGGGACCCGGAAAACCCACTACACACATACTTTAATCAAGCTACATATGACACCTGCCTACGTAACCTAGGAAATAATAAGGCCCCCGGTCCGGACCGCATACCGAACTCCATATTAAAAAATATGCCCCCAAGGTTCCACAAACTATTAAACCTCTTCTTCTCCCACTGCTATAAACAAAAACAAATCCCTGCTTCATAGAAAACAAGTGCAACAATCCTATTATACAAAAAAAGGAGACCCATCCATACTGCCCAACCATAGACCCATTGCATTAGCCAATACCATCTATAAACTATTTACAAGCACACTCACATCAATACTATCATCATATGGCGAAAAACATAAAATACTACACGATAGTCAAGAGGGGTTCCGCGCAGAAAGAAGCACCGCTAGACAAATCCAAACAACAATAGCCGCATTAGAAGATGCAAGATTTACAAACCAAGACATATTCATATTCTATGTGGACTTCAAAAATGCCTTCGGCTCCATCGACCACGCTAGACTTTTGGCCATAATGACAAACCTTGGATACCCCACAGACGCCACCGCACTAGTGGGTAATATATACTCCGAATCCTCAACCTCCTATATAGGAGAACACTTTGGTAAAACTAAACCCATAGCCATCCAAAGGGGAACAATACAAGGAGATACTCTAAGCCCATATTTATTCATTAAATTCCTTGAACCACTACTTCGATGGCTAGATAGGGGCAACAATGGTTACACATTTGGGACATCACAAACCACCATTAACTCCACGGCATACGCGGACGACCTTGCGGCCATAACCAACAAAATTAACGCCATAAAAACACAACTCAACAAAATAGACAGGTACTGCAAATGGACAGGTATGGATGTAGGTGTTCCAAAATGTGCCATCACTGGATGCCCAAATAAATCAAAAACAAACCCCACCACATTCAAAGCTCTAATACAAACCTCCAACATTAATTACCGAAACCAACCAATACCCGTACTACATCAAAACGAACCTTACACATACTTAGGAATAAATCTCGTCCCCTCCCTAAAATGGAAAACCCAAATACATGCCACCACCAAAAAATTAATCAAACAATGCCAAGAACTAGTAGCTTGTCCAGCCGCTATGAAACAAAAAATAAAAATGATCGACAAAGTATTAAGACCAGGCGTGGCATATAGCTTCTACGCGGTACCATACTCAATGCCCGCCATAAAAAAACTAGACAAAAAAATTACTGCCACACAAAAAACCATATGCAGCATGCCAAAATGCATGTCTAACATAATAACCCAATTACCGTACAACCTCTTTGGACTAGAAGCCTTCTCACTAAAAAACGCATACCTCAGATGCATAGGAGAACCATTACAGAATGCTCTAAATGATTGTGGTAGACTTGGGAAAATATATAAGGGCCTATCACACCACATCCTCGCCCAATACGGGGGGGCTGAAAATTTACCTAGAATGAAAAAAACAAATTGTACAAGATCACCAATAACACGTACCTTCTTCTTACTAAAACACGAAGCAAAAGTCCACCTAAAAAGTACCCTCCCCAACTTTCTCATAGAACCAACAACACTAGAAAAAGTTTGGACTCTTGAAACACAAAGACATAATACGCTCAACACACAATTATCTCAAAAGCTATTACAAAAACTCCTATCAAAAAATATCTACGAACTAAAACAAATGTCCCTACCTAACGGTACACCCATTATGAACAATGAAGAATTTAAAACCTACCACTTCACTCCATCAAAACTAATTAAAAGTGCCCTCAAAATCGCACGACAATTCTTTTGCCACCCAATATACCCCCCCCACCACCCAATACACATATCAATACACATATATACTCTCATACAATCAGAGACCCATTCATCACTATAAACAACGACATCACCTCAAGAAATACCCCCCCACAATTGATTCACCCTCCCCACTCCCACCCACATCACCCCCACCCCCCAAACCACATCCTCAAAAACCCCACCACATACCCCATTAACAACATACATCACGAATACAAAGAAAAAATAGATAAAAACCAAATAGAAAACAATTACACTAGATATCTATGCCAATCGACTCACAATAACCACACCTACAACAAATGGCTCCCCCAAAGAAACATCTTCCCAAGACACAACCAAAACACCATTACACATAATACAAATAAATTGACACAATATTATCAAAAGATTCAACTCAAATTTTACACCGAAATTATCCAAGCTCACCACCACAAAATCAACCCCAGGACACAAGGTCCATCACCACACCCACAATAATTCCCCTACTAAACATCTACACAACGGAATGTAATCCCGAAAAAGACATCCTCACCTCATCTAACAAAATTAAAATTGACAAAGACCAAGCACACTTATACGAAGAAGACGGACGACACCTCTTTACCATCCCAATCACTAGGCTCACATGGTTATGGAATCAATACAATACTAAACTACAAACCCCTACAAACATTGAACCAACAACCCAACCATTTGAAACTGAAATCATATGGCTATACTAAAGATAGAAATATAGAATACCAAAAACCAACCCACTTAAACTTACACAATATACACTACCCATACCTATACTAAATTCACTAATCTCCACATTCAACATCCAACACTCATATTTCTCCTCCCCCGTTACATGCCCCACCAAACTCAACAAATTTTACTCCCCCTTTGAAAGAGATAAAATATTCGGATCACTAGCTAAAGCCTTTGACCACAAATGGATAGGTAATGGTATGGCCCACCCCCACAATGAAGAAGAAACACAACAAGCTCTACATTGGGCCCGCCTCACGGCCAAACATGACCCAAACCATACCTCCACCCTAATCATAACCCCTGACAAAAATTGGTACCAAAACCCTAACCCACACACGGGCCCCTTTCCTGACACACATATCATCGCACTATTTGAAGCGGACTCAATAATATATGAAGAACCTACTATCCCACTAGATAAAAAAAAGCCCAGAATTGAATCATCCATTCTACAAATAATATGCATCCACCACCAAAATCATACTCTAGGCACACAAGAAAAACTAGAAGAAATCTCCTCCGTAGCAAAGACTCTAAACATACACCGGATACTCACAAAATTGGCCCCACCAACGCCAACGCAAACACCCGTCAACGGAAGCAAAAAATGGTCAAAACTACATTACAATAACAACACACTAAACTACACCCTAACACCCCCACCCCTCTCGGAGTATCAAACTAACACCCCACCCAAATTTAACCCCACATATAGCTACTATACTGATGGCTCCTTCAAACCGCCAGAACAAATTAGCCCTGGATCTTGGCGCAGTGAAAAAGCCGGTTATGGAATATACAACGCTACAAAAGAAATCAAACTAACCAAAAGACTACATGGACTGCAAAATATACTTAGAGCAGAACTAATGGCCATCCATAAAACACTAGAAATTGCCTCAACAAAATACAATAATGAACCGGTGCACATATTTACAGATTGCATTAATGCACTATACTTATTAAATACCCAAATAACACATCCTACCCTCCATAATAGTCACCCCGATCGAATCATACTAGAATCAATGGTCCAAATGATACTGAAAAGAGAACAAATCACAACCCTCCACAAAGTCCGAGCCCATGCTAATATTGATGGCAACGAACAAGCGGATAAACTTGCAAAAGAAAGAAGAGAAAAATCACATAAAAATGCTAAGGAGCCACATGAACACGCCCACACCACCCCTTACTATTTCCAAAAAGAAAATTGGCCCTCCAAAGAAGACACCCCCGATAAAGGCCCGGTTAGATTCCAGAGTTAATACCTCAAAAAACAAGACCTACATAACAATCTTGACACAATCACAGATAGCTTTCCTAACATAGAAAAGTGGACTAACAACAATGACATAGACAATGAACTCTCCACAAATTTTTGGAAAAACCCCATCATCACCGATTCACAAATAACATGCCTTATCAAATTCCGTACCGGTCAATACAAGGGAAACGCCCGTAAACAACTCTTCTTTGGAATAGAAAGATTTCCATCCATAACATGCCCCATATGCCCCTCAACGGACCCCGACACATGGCTACATGTTCTACTCAAATGCCAAAATCACCACATACACTCCCTAATTGTTAAAAGACATAATAAAGCGGTATGGGAAATCCGAAAACTAATCACCTCCTACAATAAATCGAGATGTTTTATACTAATGAACACCGGTACTTTTAATAACAAGCCACAAGAAAATACGGTCCATCCTTGGCTACTCCCATGCTCATGTACGACCCAAAGATGTCATTGCAACGCTAGGCTCAAACCGGACATCCTTTGTGTCAAAGGTTTACCATATAATGACCCACCACCCGATAACATCAACCAAGACTACACCATTCAATTCATTGAATTCACATATTGCAACGATAGATTTTCCCCGGAAACAATCCAAAACAAAATAGACAAATACCAACCCCTTATTGACGACATCATCGCCCTCGGATGGAATGTCGACCCCCTTATGGTAATCACATCCGGCGCTCGGGCCACCACCTTTGTACCCTCTATGAAAACTCTAGAAGACACCTTCAAGATACCCACTGAAACAATTAAAACCTCCTTTAAAAACATTAACACCATAGCTATCCAACATGCCATGTCCATTCTTCTACATAAACGCAAAATCGAAAACAACCAAGCCCTCCCCGATATACATGACCCCCCTTAAATTCTTCCCCCGCCTTAATTTTTTATGACTAGTTGGTTTTGAGGTTTTTGACTACTTGCTTCGTTTGTAGTTAGTTCGTTGGCTAGTTGCTTGGTTGGTGACTCCTTGGTTGGTTGATTGATTTGTGGTCCTTTGGCTTCTTGTTACACAGTGTCTACCCTCGAGAGAGGGAAGTAGTTCTAGCTTACTAATTCCTTCTCCCGTGGGCATGGTCTTAGTAGTGGAACAAACAGACACTTTATTCACGCCGGCCTCCTTCGGAGACCGGCGTTCTTCTTCTTGGGAAGCCAAAAATACAGAAATGATTAGACTTGATGCTTGGCAAAATGTCCCTAGAGCAGATGGAACGTGGTCTGGCAAGTTAAGAAACCCTGGAAAGAGGTTCTTTCTTCAATTGGCAACAGATGCCATTGAAGATGTTAATAGACAAGTGGACATTGGTAATATGTCCTTTGCCAGAAAGTCCATGATTAGGTGTGCTTTGGCTTTGGGAATTGATGGAACTTGGGATGTTCAACAATTGTTTCCTCATTTACAGGAAATTGTTGCAAAATATAAGCAACATTTCTGTGGTTTGGAAGTACCACCACTTCCCATGGCACCTTGATTTCACTATGTATGTTCTTCCTATTCAATAAAGATTTCTTGCAACTCTTTTCTAATTTTATACTTCTTGTGATTTTTCCTTTATCTTGGGGTACTTGTAATTTTTTCAATTTCATTCTCATTGCAATTTATTTCACAATTCTAATCATTATGTAATTTCCCTACAATCCTACTTGTGCACATGTATATTTCAAAATGTAACACTAAATGTCAACTTCTTCATTTTTCAATTCTTTAAATCTTACTGTTGTTCACAATTTGTGTTGGAATTGACAATTAGAGTTGCTACAATTCTACCCTTGTTGACAATTGGTGTTGTTGTTCGTGTTTAGTGTTGCCAACACTAAATATAATTTTTAGTGGAAGTAGTGGAAGTACTAAAGTATAAATAATGCGACCAGCAACTACATAATAAAAATATCCACTTAAATAGCAAATTGCATATATTTTCTTTCATCTTACTACTCACATGTAATAAACTCGGCTTGCACAACAGATCACCTACTAATAGTGGTTCACCGGAAGAAAAGAAAAGAAAAACTTGCAATTCAACAGAGTCCATGAAGATGGTAACCTGAAGAAGCAAAGTAGCATCCATGCGGACAATAACCTTCTTTTTGTCTGCTTCAAATTCTACTTCAACTTGAGTTTTGTGTCCTGGAGAACCACCTTGACAATCCACATGAGCACCTCCAGTAGAGGCCTGCTAAGAAACCAACAAACAAACCAAAACAGAAGCATTAAAGCCAGTGTATTTGAATCTGGGAATACTAAATTTACTCGAGACAACTAAAATGAATGTCAATCATCACAGGCAGGCTTGTCAAAGGGAAAGGAGGCCCAAATCTTTGATTCTAATGTCAAATGTCAAGACTGCAAGTATTCGATAGTGTCTGGGCCTCCCAAATTGACAAGCTTGACCTGTCAAAGGACAGAAAGCGCATAAAAGCTACGCCTCGGACTAACTTGAAAAACACAAGGAAAGTAAACATACACAAACCTTCCCCTTCCGCACAACTTGTTGAAGCTTCAGATTGCGGATGGCCTTGGAATGATCATCTACGAGAAAGTAAAAAATGAGACTTTGGCACTACATGAGTCCACATAGAACTCTCACAAATGAGAAATGATATGGGAGCACCAATAGAGACCTAAGAAACCAAGAAACAACTGCTGCACAATGAGCTCTTCCATAAACATTACACTCACCCGCAGATGCTGAACCCAGATCCAATCCATTGTTAAAAACCCGCTTATTCCGAGTCTTCATGACCTCCTCCGTCTGTGGCCGCTTACTCACCGCAAGGGATTCCGCGACTCCCTCCCCCATCAACTTGGGCCTCACTTTGTTACACGAAGGCACATGTACAATGTCAGCCGCCATCTTGCTCCAATCGAACCCCGAATTAACCGTTTCCAAGAACTTGCGAGTCAACTTGTGAACCTCGGCGAAGTTCTTCAACACCTTCACTTCATCACTATCGTGCTCCTCCAACACCTGCACTTCATCACCGTTATGTCACATGGCTGACCGCCTCTTTCTCCCCTTTCTCCTCCTGAGATGCTTGATACTGTAAACCCTAAGCACAACAACCAAAACGATAAACAAGAGAAGAAAGGTTCCAATTGGTACAAAAGTCAAGACGAAAGAAGAGAAGGGGCCAAACAAGGTGCACGGTAGGCAAAGCCTGCAACATACACTAACCTAAAATCAAGACCACTCCCGATTGACAACCTGCGCAGTTATCTACAGAGAGCGGTTTTGAATTTTGGCATGACGAATGATGAGGATGGAATTGGTGATTTTGGATGTACTTTATGGATGATATTTGAAGTATCGATTAATTGAAATTTGAGGTTATGGATGGATGCAATCGATTCAAACAAATGGCAGCATTTCACCGAACCTCAGGCATCAGAAAAATGGGATAAAACTTGAACAGAACACATTTCTATCTTAAAAGTGTAACAAAGGCTTCTCTATCTTCTGAAACCATCTAGGGTTTATCTAGATTTTTAAGCATGAAATGTACACAAACCGTAGACTAGGCAGTTTCTTCGGTACAGTCAGGTACACTTCATTTACGAATTCTTGACTGCAGCAGTAATGCACAGGGAAGTTCATGAACTTGGCAAAGCTGTATCATGCTCAAAAACAGTCCGATTTTCAAACCGAAAGTTGCTGTGGGTTCCTAGTGAGGAGTACTTTATTTACAGAAGAAATATGTACATGAAAACTTCAAAATAATGAAGCATTGTACAATGAATGTGCAAACTGCCTACCATCGAGTGCTACCCCCCCTTGCTGAAATCACGGCTTGCATTCGTTTAGGCATGGTTTGAATCAGCCGTTGGAGTTGTTCAAGAGAAATGTCATTCCAAATGACTTGAATGAGTGCACTCATTTCCTCCTTGTTGCTCGGTCTCTTGTAATAACGAACCTTGTCTTTCATGGTTTTCCAAACGTTCTCAATGGGGTTCAAGTCGGGTGAATTTGCAGGCCATTGCAATTTCTGCATGCCATGTGCTTGTCTCCAAAGTTCAGAAAGCTTAGCACGATGCACATGAGCGCCATCTTCCATTAGGAGAAGTTCATGTGATGCATCGTGCATGAAATAAAAGCCACAGAGAACACTATCATAGACATGTTTCACAAAAGCAATTGCTGTTCGCTCCCCTTCTGGCAAAAAAACGAGAGGACTCTTGTCGAAGCCTGTGAATGCTCCCCACACCATAACGGATGTTCTCCCTGATTTGAATGTTGGCGCAAGACATCGGTCAGCATATCTTTCATGACTTTTTCGCCAAACTCGAATCCGTCGAGAATCTTTACCCAATTCAAAAGAACATTCATCGGTCCGGATAATCTTTGACCAATCCTCGGCTGTCCAATGCCTGTATCTACGAGCAAAGGCTAATCTCTTTTTTCTATGAATTACACTAAGGTAGGGTTTCCTTACAGCTACTCGACTTCCAAATCCAAGTCGTCGGATGTGCTTGCGGATGGTGTTTCTATGAACTCCAAAAGTCTCTGCAAGTGATACTAAATTTAATCGACGATCTCCATGAATGAGGCGTGCTAGATCCCTAACTGTACGATCAGAGAGCTTTGGTGGTCGCGGTTTAGGTTTTTGAGTGGTATTCAACCCAAATTTCTTCCACTTTGTCAAAACTGTGGAAACGGTAGAACGAGGCATTCCTAGTATTTCTGCAATTCGTCCAGATTTAATCCCACCATTTCTCATTTCTATGATTAGACCCCTCTCATGATTGCTCAATGTTCGTGTGCGCATGATAATCTGTAGATTGCAATTAAGTCTATGAGAATTGAAGAAAAAATTGAAAATTTATTGTAACATTAGACCAAAGGAGATATGGATATAAAACTCACCAAGTATAGATTTGAAGATGATGTGGAATCGATGAAGAAACGATTGAAGTGGAGTTCAACTCTGAAGAAGCTGAGCTCAGAAGAAGCTGAAATAGCTCATCTTGACTCATCCATGATCTGAAATGGAGATGAACTGATTTGAAGATGAAGGCTACATGAGGTCAAATGAACTCAACATGCACTCAAAATGAGCTCAACATGCACTCAAAGTGGTCGGAGCTTCATATGGCTAGATCATGGCTAGAACAGATCAATGAAGAAGAAGTCCAGACGGATTATCCCAGAAGCATCGGCGCTCTACAATCAGACAGTTATAAGTACCCCTTCCTCAAGATGTTGGGCACAATTGAACAAAATCAGTGAGCATTCAACTTCTGGGTGCAGCCCAACGATGTCGGAAAATGCAGGGCGAGGGAGCAGTGCAGAATTACAATCACATGGAAAGTTGATTCTAAGTGCATGGGGAGCAGGTTGATATACCCCTCAATCAGGAGAACAAAGACGATAAGCATGAGGTGGCGGTGGCGGCGAGGCCATGTGAAGGAGTTATGAGTTTTGATTTTTTCAGCCCACAATGGTAATGCATTTGACGGCGGAGAATAAAGCCTTTGGAGTAGGTCTAGCAGTGGGACCAGGTCGCAAATTTTGGAAGTCAAAAGCCATCTCTACCAATGCTGGCAAATGGTGAAAATTTTGGGAACTGTGAGGAGCAGGGAAGGCTGAGGGCCAGAATTCGTAAATGAACTGTACCTGACTGTACAATGAAAGGCATGTTTTGCTTGTCAAGGAGCTGTCTCCGCAGAGTAGTGCAGGTTTTTGTCTGAATTCCAAGCTTGGAACCGCCATAGCCAGGCCATGACCTCGGACCGTGATCTCCATTTTCACGAAGCAGCCAGGGCGCGATGAAGCGGAGCGGATCGAACAATCTGCAGCTGCACGGTAAGCATCGCGGTCCTTCGTTTCAGCACTTCGGTGACCTCTTGGATCGTCCGGCTTGGATTTTGTTACAGTTATCGCACTAGCGTTATTCCTTTCTTGAAAATCCATGTCGATGTTTCTGGCAAGAATTTGTTTGTTCATTGCTGCGACTCAGAACATCAAGCGTCGTTTCTATGTTGACGGTGGCTCTGTGAGGTAGCTCGTAGCGATTTCTGGTTCTTTTCAAGTGCGAAGTGTAGAGGAGTGTACACTTAGCTTTCTTGTATACGTCTTTTGAAATGCAACGATTCTTTTCGTGGAGCGGTCGTGCGAGTGCGTCGGATGGAAGTGACCGTGCGCTGTGGTTTTCGCTGCGGTTGTTGTGATCACATTGGACTGATCGCATTGTTTCCTTGGAAGCTTGTGTTGATGTATACTGCGAATTTGTTTGTTTGGCCGCGAATAACAATATGAAGTGCTGGCTATTGTGGTGACTTGTTACTCTTTGCTGAACTTCATCGTGGATTGTTTGTTTGTGATTTGTACGGCGATTGAAGTGATAGCAGTGGAAAGGTCTTTGTTCCGCTTTCTTGCATTGTCGTTCGCGTTTTTCCGACAGTGACTTCTTGCTTCATTAAGCGAGTGCGCGGCCTCGATCGACGGTAGTTTCTTTTAGCGCTTGCCAGGTCGTTTCGAAGTCGTAAGCCAGAGGTTCTTCCGACACATAGCTTCTTTAGTTTTTCAATTTTGGACCTATTTTCAATTCCAAACCTAGCCGCAATTTCTCACAGATTAGAATAGTCGGGCGCCAGAGTCCCGCCCTGGGAACTCTAACAAGTATGGATGGGTTAAAGACCGCTTTCTGTATTGATTAATGCCTGATTTCATGCATCAGTGCGGAATGGTGGAATTACGTTAGTCAACGACGTGGTTCGCAAGGAGTAGCTACGTTGCAAGAGAAGGCCTAAAATGTCTCGAAGCGTTGAGTACCTGAACTACGTAAACACCTAATCTTCTGCAATGTTGCAATGGACGGGAGGTGCGCGGCGCAAAATGAATTCAGTGAGTGCCTCAAAAATTTGCTGAGCTGCACGTTCTTCTGATTTGGACGAATGCGAGATCTACTTTGGAACTTTGATTCGCTTGCACTAATGTGTAAATTTAAGGTTTTATATTTAAACTAACCGGGAACCTCTGTTTGACGTTGTGCCTGCTGGAAATCTTCACCGAGGACCAAAGGTTCAAAACTAAAGAGGTGAACGTTTTGTCTATCTCGTTCTTTTACCTTCCATTATTTTCAGTTAGCGAATTATATTGATATGCAACGATGTCCTGGTGTACTGTACAGGCAGCGTGAGTTTTCCGATCATCGCAAAGAGAAAAGAAGAAACAAGCATGGAGCAGAACCTGGAAAGTTACTAACGCTTGCTGATTACATTCGTCAGAATCTGCACGGGGGCGAATCACTTGACATTCTTGGCCTACGGAGTTTAAATCCAACTCCGGCCAATGTCATCTCCCCATCAAACTCTGACGCCAACCTACCAAATCCTGCCACTGGTATACTTTCTACGCTCTATGTATCAAGATTTTCTTGCCACTAGTTTTTTAGAATGTGCTCACCCCACACGGTCCTTTATTGCTACTTATTATACTAATCAGTGACATCTGGTCGGAGGTTAAGGTTGAACTCACGCAATATGTTGGCAATGACACTGGGAAGTTTTGCGCCACTTGGCACCATTCTTGAGTGCTTTAGAAGGCCTGTTCGATGATTCCCAACAGATGTCTCCTCCGTTCGACGAATAATTGACGAAAAATTAATCGAGGTTTTAATGTTTAGTCTGTCAATCAGTATATTTTATCTACAGTATCTAGACAGGCTAGTGGTCAATATTACAAACATTTAACTACAGTAATTGCATAGTAATCTCACTTCGCAGTTTCAGTTGCCATCTCGTATGTGTCAAAATACTAAGCAAGCTTTTGGATGCTTTTTGCTTGTAGCTTCTTCGAAGCCAAAATCGGGAAGTGCTGGAGGTGCGAATGCTGCATCTTCAAATGTAAGCGCATCTTTAGTTGGTGCCCCAACGGGTGATGACCAAGACACCTCGTCTCTTCAGCGCAATACATTTATCCTGTCCTTTCCCGAGTCTCGACGTCTACTGGATGTTGGGAAATGATAAAATAAATGCATCTTAGCTCATCTTAGATCTGTAAATTGGAACATATCACGTTTTACCGATCATTCATTCTACATTTGATGGTGCAATTCTCGAGCTGTATCCAGATTATGAGGATGAGAAAGTGTCGCAGCTGTATTTGTACAGAGTTTTAACACTGAAACTCTTTTTGTGTATGTGTGGATGTAGACTGTATAATTAATAGTCGCAAAATCATCGAAGAGCAAAAGCAAGAGATAGAGTGAGTAGTTTTTCAACTTCCATCTACCCAAACGTGCATGTTGAGATATCACTGAAAGTTTTGAATCTCTTCCAAGGTATTTACTTTCGTGATGAGACTATACTTTACATTTACTTTGATCACGATTGATAATATTTACTTGAGTCCTGCAGTGTACACACCTAACGCATACCAAAAGTTTCTCATGCAGCTAAGCAGGAAAAAAGAAACGTGCAGAGCTTCCCTTGCCTGGAAAGGGAAGAAATCCTGTTCATGCTGGAAACTTGCAGACGAAGAAAGTAGCACCAGCCCCTCGTAAGATTCCAAAATCTAGTTCCTTCGCATTGCTAAATTAGATGAGCTTTTCAGAATCCATATAAAGAGCACAACAGACGGGAATTCCTGCTGGATACATACCCGTTGGACACAGGTATGTTCACGCCAATAGTCAAAGAAATGCTGCAGCTCAATGCAAAGTTTAGATACCTTCGCGGTTGTGCTTAGGTTGCTTGCCACGCCGTCAGACAAGGTTGCGGCGAAGTTGAAGCGCCTTCTTTCACGTCTTCAGTCTTGGCTCTTGCTCAGGAAGGTCCATATTTCTTCTCCATCTCCACTGCCTCCAAGAGAATCATCACATCTTGCAACCATGGCCCCAGATAGGCAAGTAGTGACTCTGCCATATGTGACTTCCTCTGTCATCCCTTCTCCATTTCAGATAGTAAGATTCAAATGAACACCTGCCGCAATCAGCAACGAACCCCTCATCTCATCATGAAAAGTACAATCATGCGTCATAATGGTAATAGCACTGTTCTTTGATGCTAAGCAACAGACTTTGCAAATAACATGTCCACAATCGTCTCGATGTAAACTTCCAGAGCGTGAACACTAAGCAAAGCAGCCAACTCAAAGGCCGTGGCAACCCTAAAACCATCAGATGATCAGAGAAATCGAACCCGCAGGCAGCAATCGTGAGACGCACCTGCAAGTGAGGATAAGATGCGGGTTCCGAGGATGAGACGCACCTGCAAGTGAGGATGGGATGCGGGTTCCGAGGGCGAAAGGAATGCGAGAATCGAGTGCGATGGTGAGGATGGGAACGAGGAGAGTGAGGATGCTCGCGGACTGCTGGAGTGAGGTGAAAGCAGAGGCCAGGTCTGGTGCTGGTGACGGGAATCGGTAAGGTATGGTATTTGACAGTTTCAAAGACGCGTTGCAGTGCGTCTTCTCCCTCGGGTATAAGTGTGCGTGCTTGGCGTCCCTGAGAGCTCAGTCGTTGATGAGGGTTTGTGGCGCCGTAGTTGTGAGGTCAAGTTCATCACCTCCAGTAATCTGGAGCGAGGAGTGAGGGATGTTTTGATGTGTGTCGAGTAACGAGTAAGGATTGTTGTCTGTGGGGTTTCGGTGGGGCTCTCTTTCGTGCTCTCTTTGCAGGTCGGACTGGTTTTTCCATTGCTGTGGGTAGGGGAGGCACTGTCTGGATTCGTTGCTTTCGTGCGTGTCGAGCTTGACGTTGTGGGAGGGACGTTGTTTCTTGCACCCAGGTTTGGAGCTTGTGCATCTTGTCGCGATCGTGGTGCTTCCTGGTTGTTGGCCAGGGCTCGCTGGGTGTGGGCAGAAGGGTACTTGCTACCCGATCAGTGGATTTTGACGAGGAGCCGGTTGTTGCGGAGCTTCGAGGATCCAAGTTTTGCGATCTGAGAGATCCGCCGAAGTTGGTGAGGAGAGTAGTTTGCGGGATCTAGGCGATGGGGCAGTCATGGCCCAAGGCTCTGGTGGACGCTCTGTCCGCCGTGGTTCCGGTGTGTTCTGGTGGTGAGAGCGCAGCTAGTTCCGCAGCATCGTCTTCCAACCCCGCACTCTCTTCTGAGTTCTTCTCCACTCGCATCCAAGAAATGATTGAGAGCAGGGGTAAGTGCAAGACGGCAGTGGATGCGGCGATCGAATCGTCGAAGGTGCATTGGAGTGAGCTACGGGAGTTGGGGAGCGATAAACAGAGTGGGGTGGAGGAGGTGGAGATCGACAAACAGCATTGTACTGAGGCAGACAAGGTATTTTTCCGGGAATGCCTCTTAAAGAAATCTGATGGACGTAACCAGGAATTTTTCTTGGAGTCGGACGCGCATGCGTTGAAACTGGGAAAGAAGATTGCAGAGGGAGCACAGGGTGAACTATTTATGGTTTATGACGTTGAAGACAGTAGTAATTATCTGGTAATGAAAGTGTTCAAAGCGGAGGCGGGGAGTTTGGAAGATCTGCATAAGCTATGGCCCCCGGGGATGCTTGAGGCTATCCAGTCTCATCAGTTCGGTGCATTTGCGATGGGCAATTCGAATCAGCCAAATTTGGGTGGAGTGTCTCCAGTAGCGGGTGGAATTATGTTGGAAGATGGAAGGTTCGGGTTTCTGATGGGACGGTTTTGGGGTGATTTGAGAAAGCTTATTGATGAGCGAATGATACACAATGGCAACCGAGGTTCGCCCTTTCGTGATGGGAAAGATTTGTGAATCATGTATGAGATTGCGAGGGGGATGATGGGGTTGCATAAGAAAGACATTATCCATCGGGACGTCAAGGCCTCCAATGTGCTCATTCTTCCTGAGACATGGGATCTTGCTAAGGATATCATGCCAGATGTTGATCCAGCAGAGGATTTTGAGTTTTATGCCCTTGTTGCTGATTTTGAGTGTTCACTCGGGACTGTTGGAACTGAATTTTGGCGAGCCCCAGAGATATTGTTTGCTTTGAAGAATCGTCGTTTCGAGCCGAAGGTATGCACTGAGAAGTCAGACGTTTATAGTTTTGGTATGACATGCTATGAAATTTTGACTGGCAAGATACCTTTTGAGGGAGTGCTCTCAAATAACTATGACATAGTACTTGGGGGTGAAAGACTGAAGCTGCCCAGTGGCACACATCCATGGATTCGAAGCATGTTAGATATATGTTGGCATCATGAGCCATCCATGAGGCCTTCCTTTAAAGAAATAGTGAAGGAATTTGAGACCATTGGCAATGCATCCATTGTAGATTTTATGGAGAAGTGTAGAGAAGTTAGTGATGAAGATAGTGATGAAGATTTGTCCCAAAGTGGATGTTAGGTTTTGCATCCCAAAGGACGTCTTTATCCCTAGTTGTTGCATGTCCATTTTTCTTATCGTAAATACCTTCATCAGTTGTGATGTCTGGTAACCAATGACTTAGAACATAGATCCATTAAGTTGAGTGCCATTATCTTGAGTCAAAGTACATTGGTCATGTTGAGGCACGATGAAAAAAGAACAATTTTACACTCTTCAAATGCATGTATCTTACAATATGCATGATTAAAGTTTACAAAACAAAATTGGGTGTCTTCCTGTATTAGTTAGCTTGAAGATCCTATGCTTAAAAGTAATAAACGATTGTTTATTGTTAATCCCTAAAAGCCCATTCAATCCAAGGGGAACAATTTGCATTTTGGGGAGCATACCTAAAATTCAAATAAAAAATCTCCTTCCTTTGAAATTTTCACAGTAGTTTGTCCCTGATAAGAGCTTTATGGAGGTATTTTTTATATTACTTTTGGATTTGTGGTTTCAAAGTTAGTACCACTTAAAGTTAAATTGGGGACTTTGGGCAACTACAATTTTTTTTATAGGAGTTTCTACTGACATTGAGATTTTTCATACATATAGATAATATTACTTTCTTTGAAAATGTAAAAAAAATTCTTTTCTTTAGTGCAAATAAACATTTTTAACCCAAGTCAAACATTTTGGTACATTTCGGGTAAGGAGGAAAAACTTCATCTTTTCTACATAAAACCTAGAGATCTTGATATTCTCACTTTTTACTTCTTCAACAATAATATGTGGTAAAAAATTCTTATTGACCGTTTGGATTATCATTACGAAGCATATCAAGTTCACAAAAAAATAAAACGTGAAATGGCAAATTTTGAACCTCCACTCTTTGCACACTTGTTTGGAATATGCTACACCCCTACTCTACCTCTAAAAATTTGAGTATAGGGAAATTACATCATGCTTAAGACAACGGTAAAAGATTAAGAACTTGTATAGTGTAGAAATTTGATATAAAGTGAAGCCAAAGTTTGTTTATCCACTCAACGCACGAAAGAAATTGAACCATATTCTTGACTTCAAACACTATAGTCTATCAATCCGTGTAGTGGATCACAACCCAAAAATTATGGTGAATTTGTGATGAAGTCTACTTTAAGATCTTACAGCTGAAAGTCCAAATCTTTACTTCAAAATTAGTTTTTTTCCCCCTCGTTTTGGTAGTGGCAGTTTTGGAGTGCTTCTTGAGGCAAAATACCTTGAGCTCTTAGGGGTTAATCTAATAATATATCTCATCTCAAAGTGAGAGTTTTGAGGTAGTTTTGGTGAAGCATAAGGCACAGTCCTTTAGGGATTAAATAAACTAAGCAAGATAATGTATGTGAAGAGCACCTTTCAAGTGAAAGGATGAAAACTTGACTTTTTGTCCGTTTTCTCGGAAAACATGCTTTCATATCCATCTATTGAAGTAAAATGTCATAGACTTGCATCTATTCCTTCAATTTCATGTGCATTACGTACCCACATCATCAAAGCCCTATTCACGCCACTACTTCTTATGAAAACTCCAAACATGCCTATGAAATTCATGGCCTAAGTGTAATATTTAAAGTTGGTGATGTTCATACAGTAGGTCATGGTAAACCTCATAAGAATAGTTGTACAACAGATTAGAAAATCATAACTTTAAGCCTTGAAAGGTCAGTGGCGGACCTTTTATATGGTCACATATTTACTTTTACCATTCAAAAAATGTAATAAAATTTAGCAAGACATACACCTTTAGACTGAATATTCTTCAACTAGCATCTTTCATCATGCTCAAATACAACACCATACATGTAAAATACATGACCATTTTCCAACTTCTCAAGCATGTTGTAGGTGCAATAATGATCTAAATTAAATTTGTCATGTGTCATTAAATCTAGCTCAACACATATACA
Source organism: Bryoerythrophyllum caledonicum (assembly GCA_963971425.1). Taxonomy (NCBI): domain Eukaryota; kingdom Viridiplantae; phylum Streptophyta; class Bryopsida; order Pottiales; family Pottiaceae; genus Bryoerythrophyllum; species Bryoerythrophyllum caledonicum. Next base: position 16,886,830 of record OZ020521.1, on the reverse strand, counting down.
ATTTTTTGTAACTATAGTACTATACTAGTGGGTGCCCGTTGTCCCCAAGGGGCTAATGGCAATCTTTAGTTAATTCAATGTATAAATTCACTAAAATTAGACAATATTAAATGACAATAGCTTAACTTAAACTAAAACTGTAATTTAACATAACTTGAACTTTGTCTTGTTTCAACAATATATGGCTTGTGGATGGTTATGGATTAGCGGTCATAGGTAAGCCCACATCCATAGGCCCGGCTTTACCATACGGACTATAATCTTTTATATATAAGAGATATCAATTATTACATCTTGTTGCAACCCAAATGTTGCAACCACAATCGGCTCCTAAGACCTTCAAGGGCTAATTTAGCAATAATGACACTTGCTACATATGTAGCAAAACCTAGATCTAAAAAGAATAGCGAAAATTTTCAAAAACAAAATTGTCCATTCAAAAGAGTCCATACAAATTTGACACTTATTCCTTTTATTTGTAATTTTTTTGTGTAACTTATTATTTTGAAAGATGATAGTTTAGACAATCAAAAACTTCTAGAATAATGTTTTTTCTCGAAGTTGATATATGAGATGCAAAAATACTTTACATTCCTTTCATCATGTCTCAACAAAGGAAATATGTTTGCGAACTGTCATTTAAGGTTAAAAACTTTTGACACTTTTTGATGAAATTCCTAGAAGAAAGATTTGTAAAGTCATCTAAATTTTTTTTTAAAAAAACCTCTCCATTTATTTTGGTGATATTTATTCACTATAAATAAATGTCAGAACAATAAAATGACTTTATTATTAGTCTTCTGTTGTAGTTTTTTCAAGTACAAAAAAACTTTGAAATTTGGAAACTCAAAACAATGTAGATTTAGCTTGTTTTGAGAGTATGAATTGAAAAGTTTAGAAAAGCGATTACGAGTATAGCCACCTTACTCTTCTTTAAATTGGTTTTATAAACTCATAGATATATAACGATGATTCTTATATTCATTATCCAAGTACATTGATATATCACATGAATTTCCACAAAATTTTCAAATAGTTCTTATAATGAGTGATCTTTTCAAAGTTAAAATATGTTTTGTTAGTTTTTATGTTATACTATTACTATATGAAATACCAAATAGTATGTGGCGTTATATTTTTTGGTATTCATTATATTTGGTGTATTCTAAGTATTCTAAGTTGAACATACATAATTTTGCTCATACATATGTTATTATTGGTCATAATTCTATTTCGCAAAAAGAGTCATACAACACACTCATTGCATTAGCACTTCCTCTAACACACTCATTACAGTGCTAAAGGGTCATAAAAAATCCATTGTTACAGTAGCTGAAGAAGCAATAAGGAATGCTTTTTCAATCCATGATAGAAGATGAACTCCAGTTTTTGAAAGAGGCTGGTGCAAATAAATATATTTTTTTGTCATCTAAATTGATATATTTTTCAACCATGTGCTTAAATTCTTTTCTAAAAGTGTTCATCGATTCGAAGCAATAAGAATAATTTTGGCAATACAATCCTAGAGAGTAATACCATATACCGTACACACTGGTGACTTTCACCTACCAAAGTATTTCTGTTTTCAAATAGTAATGGTTTAGACACAGTGGGTATCACCTAAGTATAACATGCCCATCACCTAGATATTGGCATCACACAGGTATCACCTTGGCATTACATGGGTATCACCCAGACAAAACTTTTGAATTTTCCAAAATTTGTAAACATTCTCTATTGTGAATTGATTAAGTACAAAAGTGACCACTGCGACTATTCTAAAATTAAAAAATTCTAAATTTGGGTATAAATTGTTAGAAAAAAGAGGCTAATATCAATCAAGCTATAAATGTAAGACACATCATTACTAATCACTAGTCACTGCTTGTAAAGGTCGTTTGTAATGCCGAAGCATTCTCTATGGCAAATATATAAGGGAACCTCCATGGTAACCAACCAAAATCCATAACCAACATGTATAAAATTGGGGTACATCACATCCACTTCCCATCCCATTACCACCCAATCACCCATCCAGATGGAAGTTTACTAGTAGTCAAGGATCCTCACTAGTAGTCAAGGACGTTTAATGTTTGCCACCGGCTAAACATTGCAATACGCTTCGAAACTTCATAATTAATTCACATTTTATTGGAAAAATATGAAATCACTTGGTTTAAAATAATAAATTTATTGGCTAAATTACTGAAGAATAAATTCTTACAATTCTTTGCACAATTCTTTCCGCTCTTGATATATGCACATTGCTAAACTTGTTGGTTATTGAGGGGTTACTTTACAAACAAAGCCCAACCAATCACGTGAGAGAAAGAAGGGGGACGAAGTGAGTACGAGGTACGGCATCGGGAACCTAGCCAAGGAAATCATATTGTATGTCTTTCATTATTTAAGGTAACCCAACCCATCACCGCCATCTTCTTATGACTACCACTCCATAAATGGTCCCATTTCAACCCCATTCCCGCCCATTCATTTTTTACAGTTCCAAATGAATCCCTGCTATTGGTGAAGACCTCTGACATTTGGTCAATGCTAATGGAGAATAACGAGTGGCAATAATCGGCAAAACCACTTTGAAAATTTTATTGTAAAAATATGAATTCACTAGGAATGAAATTGTATTACTCAATACTATCATAAAAAAATAATTTGATCATGATGCGTCCCTTCCAAATATGCACATTACCTCTGCCTATAACTATATTGTTAGGATTGTGAACGCGGTGGGGAACCTTGATGGTGATCTTTGGGAGAAGCCTAGCTTGAGACATGCCATTTTTGCAGCTTGGTTGTCGAGAAAATTCAGAGGTATGAGCAAGATTTGGTTTATATTGAGAGGCATCACGCTATGGTCTATTTGCGTCGCTAAGAACGACTTGGTGATCAACCAGCAACGCTAGAGCTAGCACAAGGTGTCACAAAAAAATAAAGAAATGAAAATGGAAGACAATATAAACAAAAAAATAAATAAATAATAAATAATAAATAATAAATAAAAACCATAAATGATAATACTAAATAAAAACATTAGGTGAATGAATGATTGAACAAATTATTAGATTTATAAGAAAAGAATGTAAAGAAACGAAGAGAATTAGAAAGGTTTAAAATAAAATCATAAATATAAATATAAGTATAAATAAATACACAGAGGGATAATTATAAACATAGAACACATCATATACCAACTACATTGAACATATCATGTTGCAACCCACATGTGGCCTCTCAGACATTTAAGGGTTAAATTCAATATGAAATTTTTTGGTGCAGGTTCCTACTCTAATGCTAAATTGTGATACTGACATGGATTTCAATAACCACATCAATGCGAAGATAACGTATGTGACGTTGCAACCCAAATGTGGCTTCTCAATCCTTTCAGAGGTTAAGTTCACTGTTAGATTCTTTGGTGCAGGTTCCTACTTTGATGCAAAATTGTGATACTAACATCAATTTCAAGTAGGACATTGATGCGAAGACAACAACGTGGAATCCACCTTGAGTCAAGGCAATGAAAACTCCCTGCCTTAGATTGTAATCAAAGTATCTCTATTACACTGACGTATGTACTGTGGCCATATGCTTAATGAAGTGAATGAACAAACACTGTAATCATGTTGGTCTCTTTGGAGTATTTCTTCTTCTAATTAAAAGTATCATAAACTTTCCCCCCGCATGAATGAGTATTACAAAACCCTAAATCCATTTGAACAGGTTGAAAGGAAGCTCAGTAATTGAATTAGGCTTTCAAATAATAACATGGAACTTGGGCATCATGGGGTCATGTTACGACCTTGTACAAGTGGAGTGGAGATCTTACAACCTCTCGTATCCATCACCAAGACATCTTCTCATCCATCGAATACAGTAATGTCCAATGCCACCAACCCCCATTCAAATTTCATGATTTTGACATGGTTGAACCGAACTTCGAGAGCATTTGTAGCCTTTGCATCAGTTCTTTCACAGGTTTAGCTTTGGGTTGTGTGGGATCGTTCATGCTTCAAGTCTCATCATTGTGCCAGAAATTGGTGGAGGATGGAGGTTTTTTTGCCCTACTATCGGAAAATACTCAAAGGTTTGTGATTATACCTATGGTTGTTAATTTAACACCTAAAGGCCCAAGCCATTTTAGAGGGATCTATACTCCATTGATCAAAAGCTGTCCTGATGAACTTATTGAAAATGTAACCGTGGGATCTTCTTCTAAACTTATATGAGGTGATGTGGTCAAGATTTCGTGAATTTTGACTATAGGGATTGAAAGATAATTGCGGTTAAAGTGTATATTTTTGTACACTTGGGCCTTAAGGGGTTAATTTCAAATGTAACATGAACCTAGATGATAATCTACCACGGTTGTAGAGACCTATATTGTTTGGGTGTTGGTTTGAAGTGGGCCTTGGAGTACACTCTAACCTTTCTATGTCACCTTTTGATTTCATAGAATTGGAGTAGATACAGGGAATTGTAGTATTAAGGTGCTTACAAGTTATCCAATTTGCTTCAAATATGTTTTAAATAAGTTGTGATAGTGGAATCTTTGGATCTCAAGCATGTGATAGTATTTAGAGAGTTTGAGTAGTTTTCATTTTGCTTAGTGTAGGTTATTAAACATTATGATGTAAGCTTGGAAGATCTCAAATCAACCTTTTAGTGCCTAAGTGGACCGGCAAGGCTTGGAAGAATCTACGAGCATGGTAGACTATGCAAAACATCATTTACCCACTTTATACATTTTATTGCAAACCCACTTTAGAGAAATCACTACAGTTTGTCAATGCATGAATTGGAGATCATGGGAGTGCGTTGAAAGTTTGTTGTGAAGTCAAACGTGTGTTTTAAGGAGGATGGTTTCACCAATCCATGCATCAATTTGAGATCATAGGGTATTCTTGGAAATCTATTGTGAAGACCAACATGCATTCCAAGACAACTACTTCGCTAATTCATTATAGATCATCTAGAGGCATTGCGAAGACAACTATGCGTTAAGAAGATTGCATCAACAACAACCAATAATGGAAAAAGTCACAACACCTAGAGCATGAAAATTGTCTCTGTCATGGCCTCATAAGTTCGAAATGGTTAAATCTAAATATGTTTTTACCTGTAAAGGTATATTTTAGTGTTAAATCATGTAGGTGATATTCATGTGTTTAACCATTTAGTGCCGAGGAGGCCCAAAGAGGGTCTCCAAGGTATCTTTTCCTTGAATATCTTTCGATCCATCCAGTTGTGGGCTTTGGCTATTCTTTAACGGAGGTGTGTCCTAAAACTTGGGATCTCATGTAACTTTCAGATTCTAAATCTAATCTTTACACCCTCACCAATAACATATCATTAAGTAATAGTGTTAAGACTCATCTATTTCACATTGGAAAAGAATGTAAAAGAAATCTTAAAAGAAACTAAATAAATATAAAAAAGAGAAGAAGATCAGATATACCTTTGTAATAACCGATGTGAAAATAGAGATCAAATTTTAAAGGAAATCTTCTAAACAAAACATGTCCCATCAATGTAGGTTGCTTTTATGCTTTTATCCTGGCTTTTCACTAATGTCATCTTGTCTTTTCCTCTCAATTTCTTTAATGAGCCAACTTCTACTCTTTCTTGATGAAGAATCATTTGCCAAATTGGCTTTTGATTCCTTTAGAAAAATAGTGGATATCTTCCATCTACTTAATGTTGTATAATGATTTCCACAAATTAGTGTGGCGGTAATATATACCCAACGTGTATATGATGTTTGCATTATCTATTACTGTTAACCGGAGATTTAGGCTTATTATAAGGTCCTGGTAGTAATTTTTTGAAGTTACTAAGTAGTTATGGTTAGAAAGAAAACCAGTGGATGAATTCGGACTGTGGATGAAACTGTCCTGAATGACAGTGGATGAAACTGCCCTGAATTGACAGTGGATGAACTGTCTGTACTTTGGATGAAACTGTCCGGACTTGGATGTCATCCATCCGGACATCTTTCATCCATTAGGGCAAATTAGGGTTTGGAGGGGTAGAGAGCCGCCCTCTTGGGTGGGAGGCTCATTCCATTCTCTTCTCTCTTGGTGTGTGTGTGTGTGTGTGGAGCTCGTAATGTGTTAGACTAGAGTGTAGAAGTGTGGTTAGGGAGTTAGGATCTGGAGCTAATGCGCAGATCTGTAGTTGTAGAGAGTATGGAAGAGGTTTGTGGAGGTTTGAGGAAGTAAAGCATGAATTGGATACTACCTCTTGCGTGTTTGTGTTGGTGTTGTGAATGTGTGAGTAGATCTTGTTGTTAGAAGAGGGTTTGAGTGCAATTTGGTTGTGGGTATTGAAGATCTGGCCCAAATGCACTAGATCTGGTATAGATCTAGCTCGATCTACTAAACCCTCATCAAATCCAGCATGTTAGGGTTAGAATCGAGTCCGGATCTGTTGTGGGTATAGTCTGATTTACTGTAATTGCGTACGGAAACTTCAGATCTGTGCGTTAAACGTAAGAAAAACTACAGAAATGAAGTCCCAACTAACCCTGAATTCAGATCTAGATTTAGATCTAGGTCGATTCGGAGGTTTTGGATTCAGTACAAGTCAGATCCTTGACTTGTGTCTTATGGCTTGGAACTACAGTTTGAATGAGCGTAGAGAATGTCTTCTACCTAATCTTGAGGTGAAATCCCCTTTTAACAATTACTATCATAAAATCTCATAGGTCTCCTGTGCCATGCTCGGCACTAAAATGTTAAGTGATGTAATTTGTCAGTTCAAGTGAGTCATATCATTAGAAGGGGACTTTTCATAATCAAAATTCCTCCAAGTATTGTGTGGTATAGTAATGTGGTCAAAAGTGCATTTGAACTAAGGACAGTATTCATGGATTAAAATTAGGTAGTTGATTTTTTTGTAGAGATGGACAAATAAGCAGAAAAATTCTAATTCTCTAAAGGGATTGATGCAAATAAAGTATAATTTAAATATATTAGTCTATTAAGATAAGTGATCTTGGAAGCTTTGGAAGGCAACTATTCCTAAGTCAACAACAAATGACTGATAAACTACACTCACAAGGAAGTTATGATTGATCTAACTAATGAACATTTTTGTTATATTGTTTCTTTAGTAAGCCATAAACTCATGGTTGGATGAAGCATTTACTCTAGTATACGATCGGTGTAGAACTGAGACTGTATAGATCATGTAATGACTTTCCAACATGTTGTGTCAATCCTACTTCACAAGTGAAGACTCAAAAATAATAGAACCTCTACCGAAACTTGGGAATGCTATCTAGTGAGCGGCGACCGGTGAGCACTGAATTCATGATCGTTCTTCTCATTATTTATATTGTGGAATTCAAAGGAGCACCTATTACAAACTGCCTCTTATATTCTGTTATATTCAATCCCATCCACCTGCAAACCGTGACTTGTGATGACACCAAGCTTGACTGCAATATTGAGGTCATAACACCAGTTATTCTGTTCTGAGAAACTGTCTACTAAGCCAAGATACATTCGTGGACCCACACATGAACAACCCTGATCCTAATTTGCTAAAGTATAGTTCACAGTATGAGATTCTTTGGTAGTTGAATGTCCATTTGATGTGTATCGTTGAACTTGAGGTCAATTTCTTCTCTCTCGTCAACATTTTCATTATGAATATTGTCATCAAACGCAATGCCAGTAGTTACAAACTTATCTCTTTCAGTGATGTTTATTCATATTGTTCCACTAATACCAATATGCATCCGTGTTCAAAGTGGATATATTTTTCTCATACATGCTTGGAGAGGTGATTGTTGTAACATGCAATAATGTCCGAGTGTGCTCACCCAAAGCCATCCACCTTCATGCTCAAGGATCAACCCGGCCCACGTCTATAACCAAGTCCGCACTCCGGAGGCCATTTGTACGCCGGGACATGCACATACAGCCCTAACGATATGGCACAAAACGAAACTTGCGAAGTGAAGTGACGTATCTTCAGGATGTTGTGTAATTAGTTATATCTTCACGATGCTTTGAGCTCTCTTCCGGTCCAAGGCATAGCTGGTTTGATGTTACATATTATGCTTGGGCTCAACACATGCACAAGAATTTCAGGAAAAAGCCACGCGTTTGGATACCAACGTATGTGGCGTGCTAGCAGCCCCTGTTCTGAAAAAATCTCATCGTGGACCATGCTACAACTGCTGGTTCTATTCAATATCTCAAATGCAACCACTTGAAAACCACCTTCACCTTCGTACAACTACACTCATACGTACTAATTCCAAATGTCATCGTTTCACTCACCGACATATACTGATCCTTCACTTGTAGTACATGTATTTCCGATGCGTTCAAGAAAACAATGCGAAGCTCACTCAAGTACGTCGGCAGGGACTCACACCTCGTATCAACGACATTTAGCTCTTTGTAATCATGCGCAGCCTGAGTTCCTACTTGTGTTCCACACCCTTTTCTATGCTGTCAATTTGGAAGCCCATCGTCTTGGAACAACAATGTTGAGATATGAGGCATTGATTAAGTCTTACTCGTTTCTTTGGTGTTTACATCAACACTGGCTACTTTGCAGAGTAGTAGTTTGTTGTGTGGAATTATGTTGGAAGATGGAAGGTTCGGGTTTCTGATGAGACGGTTTCGGGGTGATTTGAGAAAGCTTATTGATGAGCGAATGATACACAATGGCAACCGAGCTTCCCCCTTTTGTGATGGGAAAGATTTGCGAATCATGTATGAGATTGCGAGGGGGATGATGGGGTTGCATAAGAAAGACATTATCCATCGGGACCTTAAGGCCTCCAATGTGCTCATTCTTCCTGAGACATGGGATTTTGGTAAGTTTATCATGCTAGATTTTTATCCGGCAGAGGATTTTGAGTTTTACACCATTGTTGTTGATTTCGAGTGTTCACTTGGGACTGTTGGAACTGAATTTTGGTGAGCCCCAGAGATATTGATTGCTCTAAAGGGTCGTTGTTTCGAACCGAAGGTATGCACTGAGAAGTCAAATGTTTATAGTTTTGGTATGACATGCTATGAAATTTTGACTGGCAAGATACCTTTTGAGGGAGTGCTTTCAAATAACTATGACATAGTACTTGGAGTTGAAAGACCGAAGTTGCCCAGTGGCACACATCCATGGATTCAAAGCATGTTAGATAGATGTTGGCATCATGAGCCATCCATGAGGCCTTCCTTTGAGAAAATAGTGGAGGGATTTGAGACAATTGGCAATGCACTTATTGCAGATTTTATGGAGAGATGTTGAGAAGATAGTTATGAAGATCTGTCCCAAAGTGAATTTTTGGTTATAATTAGAAGTTGATTGAAAGTAGGTGTATGAGGAGGATGGGTGAGAGTGTGGTGAGATATTTTACAATAGCTTATATTCCAACCATTTAGCACTTTTAATGATGTTGTAATGTAGCCCATGATTAAGAATTCAAGTGTGATGAAAAGAAATTATCAAGGTGAAGTTAAGAATGGAAATGGTGGGAATTGAAAGATGTTAGTTTTATTCTCTATCTGAAGTACAAGCATTTAAACTAAGGATTGTTCTTTCATCAAACTTTTGTATATTTGAATGTATATATATTGTGACTATCAAGTTTTTGGAGAATCCAATACTATAATTCAAATATAATTTATTTGCAGCCTTTGCATCTGTTCATTGAAGGGTTTAGCTTTGCATCGTTTGAGAGTTGATCATTCATGCCTCAAGTATCATCATATGCCAAAGATTGGTGGAAAATTGATTGAAGTTTGCCCGAGGATTGGTTTTTGAAAACCAGAACTTCATCACACCTTCTTCATGTAAAGGGAGGTAAAGAGCCACCACACACATGCTGAACAATATGAAGGAAGATGCCTCGTAATCTTGCACGCAGCTCCTTGATTGAGCTCCAGCTGTTCCGGAAGAGGTTCTCTAGCAACTGTTGGGTCCACAGAATAACACACAAACCAAGTAGGCGATATTCTCAGTATAAATTTAGTGCAGCAAGAAACTTCAAGAAAGCAGACATCCACGGTTGACGATAGAGCAACAAAACTGATTTTGCCCACGTCCCACTTTTGCAAAAGTTTAAGACTGCACCAATAATTTTTAACCCTCAGCTCTACATCCTCACTCTTTTCATTATGATGTAAGCACATACTCTAAGGCTTCACTTGCTTGAACCACCTGTACAACCAAAGTGCTTTTTTTCAAAAACAAACTCTATCATGGCATGACACACAATGCCTCTGAAGCAACCCAAAATATCAACGTGTACCAGCTGACAATGTTCAACCAAAGCGGCAGGAGCTACATAACTCTCTGAAGTTTTAAACAAAAAGCGTCTTTCATGCAAGGTTTAGGGTTTAGGATGTTAGAAGAACTACAAGGGAAAATGCAATTAAGCATCATGAGCATGTGCACATTATCTCTCTTCCTTATCGGGCAGACTTGTTTCCTCACAACCCATGCCACAGACCACTAAACTCTAGGAGCCTTTGTATGCAGATGGTGCATCAATGGATCTGTAAACCGCAGACCGTGGCTGTAGTGAAGCAAATTCAATGTCAAGGGTAGATGCTAAGCCTCTTTCTCCATTTTTGAAAGTAGGATGAGTAATTATCACATGACATTCCTACCACTGTGCACCGGAGCAAAGCCGATTGCCCTCTTCCGCAGGTCCGCTTTCACTTTCCTTTCTTGTTCTGCTTGGCTTCGTATCATTACCGGTGCCCTCTGTGAGTTCAACGCTTCTGTAGAGGCACTCCGCGTTGTATCATTTCTGTGGAATTTCAATTCGAATTTGGGTGAATGGACAACTTGGGATCCAGCACTAATATGCTCATTTCTGTCTACAGGAAACATACACCATTGGTGTGGATGGAACGGTACTGGATCGCATTGCAAAGATCATGACGTACCTTCGTCTAAGTTCCGGAAGGGTGATAATTCTATGAGAGAAAATAAGCAGAACATCTATTTATCACGTACCAATTCAGATGCTTTGATGCTATAACAGATGCTGATGATTGTGACTAATTATTGCAGTGTGTCTTTTGTGCAGCTCATGAAAAAGAGGAAGAAGGACAGAACCCAGAGGTACGTTGACTCGACGTCACAAACTTTCCTAGTTGTTTATCCCTAGTGTATTTCATTGATGATGTAGCATTAGAGGTACTAGAATCATTAACTGTGCATTGAACTAAGTTCAATACATCTGCTTGACAGTATCGATCCATCACGGTAAGAGAAGAACAAACCGGCGGAGAGCATGAAGAGAAAGCCCCACAACTTCGGGACCCTCTACGCTGCCTCCACCGCAGCGTCCTGCAATCCCGTTGTGTCCATCAGTCCTTTCGCAATGCGCTCCTCATCCACAGCGGCGTCGTCCACCATGGCCTCCATCACTGCCCAACCTCCAAGGCTTCAATCTGTTCTGCCTCGCCCAGAAATCGCAAACCTTTCACCGCAACACCCATGTAGCCAGCTCTGTAAACCACGCACCATCACTCCAACTCCAAGTAACCGTGAACTGCCAGAACCAGACCAGGATAAGAATTCCATAGCGAGCACCTAATCAACCACTGGCATCAAAAAGCAAAGCAGTCGACTCAAAGGCCGTGCCAACCCTGAAAAGATCAGACGATCAAAGAAATCGAACCTGCAGGTAGCAGTCGTGAGACGCACCTGCAAGTGAGGATGAGATGCAGAACATTTAAGCAAGAGCATTAGGTGAAACCAGAGAACCAGAGACCAGAGAAACCAGAGAGCCAGAGAAGTGAAACCAGAAAACCTCAGTTAAGCAAACCAAAGAGAACAAAGGAAGCTTCCTGGGGTGCAATTCGAGAGATTCTAAGATGCTGAGCGAAGTCATGATCCAGTGTTTACCGCAAAGTTACAAAGTTTGAGGAGTGGTGGCAGGTGACTTACTACAAATGGACGATTTTCATGTCTGAAACAGTGAGCAGAGGTCAATTTTACCTTCGACGAAGACAGCAGTTATGTGAACAGGCCTATTTCGCATAAAAAAGGCAACAAATGCAAAAATGAATCAACATACGCATCTTAAGTGAATCAAATAAACATATGAAAGGAAGACCTAGATTGCGGAGGATCGGCTCTATATTTGAAAAACCACTACCTCAAGAATAAAGTTTGATATACCTTGGGGTTTGAGATGGATAGGATCCCAAGAGCAAGCGGCACTGCTCGCCGGATGTTCTGTTCGCCGTATTGAAGTAGACGTTCTAAGGATCGAATGGCCATGTCACAGCCCAACTCTTCGGCCATTGCTACCAAAGCAATACCCAAAACAGCAGGAGCCTGGTGATTATCACCCTTCTCCAAATGATCGCCACACATGCTGAGCAGGGCTTGTACCTGAATTGACAAAGGAAGATTTCAGAGCAGCGTTAGTAGCAGGCACTCTAGAACGAGTTGTCTCTCAAGATATGTAGTACTAATTGCAAAAAGCCATTTATTCCAATAAAGGAGACCCTCAACGTCGATATAGCATCAATACGATGGTAATACTTTACATTGGTCATAAGACAGGGAATAGAACAAAGAGCTACCTTGAGAACGTTGCCTGTGCCTGCATACATGCAAGTGTCTATTGTGACAAGGCAATACTTGGAAATCTTCTCATTCTTGACGTCTTGGCCACCTCCATGGTTGCATCTGCAGCATCCTGCATATCAAAAGCGAAGCCAATTTAATAAACCTTATCCGTCATCTTCCGCAACATCGATATATATCAACAATAAAGACGGCTGTTAACATCATAATCACAATATTGCACTTGTAAACTCAGATTTTTTTTACATTCGTTGATTCAAGGTCTCAAAGCTGATTTAGGATGCACTGGCTAAAGGTTTCAAGATAGCCTTGTTCTTATATAACTAAGCCAAATAAAAGAAACAGCCCTAAAGCGAAAAACAATACCTGCTTCCCAAGATGTTGAAGGCCAAGCCCAAGACATAAAAAGCGGGCAAGTGGTTCTCCAAGCTCCTCATCGCCACGATCCATCAAAGCAAGAACAACAGATTGTGCAACATCTTCCTTGCAAGAACCAACATAGACAAGACCCAGAGCTACAGCAGCAAACCCCGCTAAATCTCTTGAAACCTTCGAATCCTGCACAATTGGTGTAAGTAGATCCAACACCTGCACAAAAACAGCAACAAACACAATATATTAACACAACTTTTATCATGGCTCTAAAAACCACAAACCAATTTTCGTCCGCTACCATGTCCTCCAAGATCAAAGCCCCAACTAAGAGCTGATAAGAAGTACAAATCATGATTAGACTATTGAGGCCACAAAAACCGAGAAGACAAGAATATAGCTGCAAAGTGGCATCGAACCTCCTCTTTTTGTGATCCAGCCTATGCTAATCCAAGGCCCAATAGAGCTCCAATGCGAATTGTTACATCGTCCTTGTTGACAGAGTCATAGAGAAGAGCATAAGCCTGCCACCAGCGAGTAATCCATTCAGAGGTGATTACATGTCACCTTTTCAAATCAAACAGACTAGAACAAACCGGAATAGCCTTGTCGTATGGCTTAATCACTAGAACCATCAAGATAATGATTGCTCAATTTCGATTACAAAAGTTTCACATCAAGCAGATTTTGTACCTTAGCTACCACATGGTATATTTAGCAGATAATACAAATTCGAAAAGGACTGAAATACGAGGAGTTTACCAGGTCACACTCGTCGCGCACACCACAATTGATGATTCCCACAGCAACAAGGGCCCCAGCTACCACATGGTTGTCATTGCCGTACAGGTATTTGTCAGCAAGCGGAAGGCCTCCATGGACATCCGACAGCATAATAAGCCCCTGATCGAGCAAGCCCATGCACACGTGAAAGGATTAGCAATAATTCTCCACAAACAAAGAGTAAATTTGATCGTGTCAATCGTAAAATAAGCAAGATATGAAATTAGTCATTACCAAACTAGCTGCCGCACTAGCCTTCCCGTGCTCCTTGTTCTTGAAAAGCCAACCCCCAGAGCTACCTTCGGTCATTGGAGCGGTCATTAACTTGTCGTAAACAACCAGCAACAAATATTATTGAAGTTGAGTGAGGCAATTGTAAATTACATGACGAAGAAAATCTCCGTGACATGAATAAGACTGCATGACTACTATAGCAATGAATTACAGACAGTTAAACATCAAACTAGCCTGGTGGTTCCAGAAGGTGCTCGGATGTTTAAATCAGAAGCATACCACTCCAAAACAAGCATTTACGAATCCATTGACATATGTGGCAGCCAAATTTTGGCGAGCAGAATCTACGCTGGCTCCTGCACTTGCACGGCCATCCACCAAATGAGCCTGAGACACAGTATTGGTAGAAGCAGGGGCATTCACACCTCACCAGATCAAAAGGACAGATATGCCTTCAACTCCCCAGCGCGACCATCACAAACCTTCTTCAAAGTAACTGAGACAACGCATGAGAAAACTTTTCGACCTACTTGGCAGCCCAAATGTTAGGTTCTCGATCTCAATACTTTGGTTAAACCAAGACAAAATCATATGTCAAAGACTATGTTCACCTTGTAAAGATCATCCGGGGTTTTAGGCTCCATCACATCAAGATCACGAGCTAGAGTGAGATAGCCATCGCTCAACTTGCTATTGCTAATAAGTTCTTGAAGCAATTCCTGTTGCGTCTCATTGTCAGTCATTTCCCCGTCAAGCTCAATGGAGATACCCTGTGCATCAAACCAACATAATGAAGAGCTGCAGAGCTTCCCAAAAAATCACAAAGTAAGGCATTTTAGTGCTCAAGAGCACCCACGCATTATTCCCCTTATGAAAACAAACGCACTTAATCGATACCATTACAAAAAACATAATTATGAAAACAAAGAATGTAGAATCGTAATCTATTGTCCTGCACGGCCAACAGAGACTAAAACCCAGATGAAATTGAAATACTAACATAACAAGACGCTCACCTGTCTGCCTAGAATGTAGCACGGCTGCTGCTTTTCTCGAGGATCTTTGCAAGCCGCACATGTTGTTTTTACATACTGCACCATCAACATAATTCTTAGCTCTACCCAACCCTTGCAATCATTCGAGTGCAAAACCAACTATGAACTGAGAATTCGTGATTAAAAATATAACTCGAACTCAACTACATAGTAGTTAACAAACTTGTTCCAGACGACGTTAACCACTATCCCAACATAATGACATACCTGTGCATTTCCCATACGCAGCGCAACTCGCAAAGCCTCTGGAAATTTGTTCAACTTGCAGTACAACTGGTACGCAATTTTCAGAACCGCCATATCATCTGGTTCTGGGACATAACTGCATGGCCATTCAATCAGTTGATTGAATTCTCCTGAAAGGTATTCCGAATAGGCGCCCAAATGTTGCATCTGAAGTAAGAAACAACACTTTTCAAGCAGAACAAAGAAGAGCATGATGAAGAGCCTAGTACCTAGCAAAACTGATAAGATAGGAACATGTACGCTTATGGTTGGCTTTGTCAATATGGTCGATAAGCACGTCAAGTTTGTCTACCTGTAGAAAGAATCGCAACCATGAAAAGAAAAACTTCAATCATATATATCTACTAAGGCGCCACAGTGAAGTCCTATGCTACTAAGACAAGTAAGAAACTAACACAAGCTAACACATCGGACTGACGTACAAAACAGTAACTCGTGATGCCATACATTACCTTCACATGAAATGGACCAATCTGCTTAACCCTTCAACGCTGGGAGCCTATGACCATGGAAAATTCCCAATTTCATTTAACTGTGTGTTCTAATTTTTCATTCAATATGAGTGGGATTTTTTTAATTTTTTTGCCATTTTTCAGGGATGCAATCACTTGTTCTGATTATGTCACAAAAATCTCAGATTTGTTTGTGAAAATTCGAAATTATTGTGATTTCCTGAAGGAAAATTGAAGAACAATCATAATAAATACAAATTGTGCTTAAAAATTCTGAAAATTTCTCCAAAGGTGCACATTGTAGTGCCAAAACGTATGGTGTAAATGAAATTTCCGTGTTCAGCTTAAAATAGAAACTTGGTTGTAGGTCCAAGTTCAAATTGCAATAACTTATTCAATTTTAGGTATTTTTTAGAATTTCAAATTGGAATGGAAACTAGACTTCATAAACTTCATTTCACGCAAGTTCAAATGACATCAATTGAATGGATCAAATTCAGATTTTAACCTTAAACTAGAAGTTTCTCAAATACATTACATTGAGATCCCGTGTCACAAGCCTTTTCTTTCTTAGATGAAACATGATTACCTCAATGAGGCAAGTTTCATTATCATCTAATGCTTATACATTCAATAAATTCTTTACTAAAAAAAGATTGGATGAAAAACGACCATGGACGTTGCTGGTCATCCACAAATGTCATCCGAGAAGCTAGAAATTGGCTGCTTCGGCGTTTAACCCTTCAGCGCCCAGGAAGCCCGAAATGGGACTCCGGAGGTGCTCAAACTCAATTTGCATGAAATCCATGAGGAACTAGGCTTTGAGATACGAGGTTCAGATTTGCTCACTCATTACACGAACACTCTCCAACAATCAAATCATGATTTGGATTTGTAGAACTCTTGGAAAAGCTAGGAATACAACACAAAATACACCAAGTACACTAAAATACAGTGAATACAGTGAATACTATGCCACATACTATGTTGTATTTCACAAACATGCACATTGATTTTGGTCCTAAATTTTGATTGAACTTGGTCTTTAAGACATTCTTCATTGTTTTGTGATTGTTCATCTCTCTCCTCACATACGAAACTTCCGTTTTGATTCGTATAAGGTTGGAACATTTTGTATACAACCAAGTAGAAAAAAGAAAAAAAATCACCAATAATTGGGTATAAATATTTTCTTCACATATAATATGTCAATGCGAAGCTATCAACCTAGTGCACACGTGAATCGCTCTAATTCAAAGTAAAAGAATTCTTGCAAGACTCTATTAATAGTCAAAGTAGTACACCCTCCAAATTCCACAGTTTCACTACCAATATACGGTAACTTTAAACACTATAATCTATTCCATCAACGGTTGGATGTTGTGCAAAAGTTCCCCAAAGTTGAGATCATGGGTTAAGTTCAATTTTGTAAGGTTAGATATTAACATTAGTCATTGTATTTCCATCAATTCCGGTTCAAAGAAAAAAATCAGCAGAAATCTTGGTTTTTCCATAAACATCCCTGGGCACTAAAGGGTTAAGGGTTAACCAGGTCCATCAAGTCATCGTAATCTTTCTCAGCAGCCTGCGAGGATATCAACAGATAGATCAAGCAATACAATTAGATTTCACTATCCACTATTATAACCGACTAGAACTAATTTTGATAAATCTTAGAGATACACTAAATACGTCAAGACCAAGCACGAGTGAACATTGAAAATGATTCCTTAAGTATAATAAGTACCTGACGTATCTGAAACTCGTTGCCAATCTCTCCAGCCAAGTTCCAGCAGAATATCAAAGTGCAAACTGCCCATAAAGCCCCGATGTGTATTCCACCAAAGAAACTGACGATGAGGCTTTCATGAAACTATAATAAACCTTCACACCTCCTATTCAAAGAACAAGGCTTAGGATTCTAGCATAACATCATCGTACTCGTCATTGTTTCCTCTTGCGAAAAACAATAACTTATACGAACCTGACGTACTCGTGACCCCAAAAACCAATATCTCCGACTGTACCCTGCAATCTGAAGTGCAAAATTTCCTGCACAAGTTATAACGCCGAGGTTAAACCAACTGTCACATAAGACACTTGGCGAACCCAGAACTATTGCGACTTAATACAACTAGAATGAAGCAAAACAAGATTCAATGCCACTAGACTGCAGTCTCCGGTAAATCCATAGTTTGCAATTGAAGGCTGAGCAGGTGAGAGGAGTGCTCTTAAGGCTTAGAAAGCGTACCAGAAACGCTGTCTGTTCCACTTCCAAGAGAAAACCGCAATCGCCTTCTCCGCAATCACTGTCCACAACATCTTATCAGTTTCCCAAACGTGTCCGTTCAAAGCTATCTATCTCCGGGAAGTGTTGAGCATTGAACATCACGCATTGAATGATGCGAGCCTACAGAAAATTTGTGAAACTTCCACCACACGCAATTGCATGTCAGAGCACAATGCTGAGAGCAGGTATACCGAGAGTTCACGTTTTCTAATTCCGCGACACAGGCAAAGCAAGCTCGCGGTAAATCTCTGCCAAGAAGAGACCTCACACGAGGATACCTCTCAAGAACACTCCCTCTCTCCAATTCACGAGATACCAGGCCTCCGTCGAGATACCAGGCCTTACCAGGGTTTATCAATAAAGTGTGGTCACTGTTGAATGACAATCTGTTGAGCATCCATAGGCCGATTTGGGTACCTGAGGAACGAGGAGGCACAGATTACATGGACGAGAAACAAAACTATTGTTTTGAGCTACGGGAATCACGAGTTTTTCCTATTGAGGATATCATTTACAGCGACAAGGTAGAGCTTTTGCCCTTTCCTGCATTTTCTGTTGCTAGAAATATTACAATTTTTCTTAGATAGCATAATATACTACTACTGTAGCCTCAACTCAATATTATGTCTAAGTCGAGTTTGGCTTGTATTCGTCTGTCCTATAGTGTGAGAAGGTCGACGAAGATGTGTGGCACAAACACGTAGAGAGAATGCAAGAGAGGTTACCTGGATTCATTGAGGTGCTCAATGATCAGGAGACAAAGACACTGGTAGGCCATGAGGTGAGTAATTTTTGCAAATTGTAAACCCTCTTGTTCATCACAAAATATTTTCTCAGAATGTACTATTTCATCTCTTTCTATTAATGGATGATTAAATCTCAAAGATTTGATTCTCATGTGCACAGAGCATCTCCAAATTCTCTACTCGAGCAGCCAGAGCAGCTCTGCCTGCTGAGATCCTTGCAGTGGTGAGGCCAAATCTGTGTAAGCCTGGAAATTCCACGGTGGTAGCAGCTCTGCAAACTGAGATGACCAAATACTGGAAATCGGTAAGATACGGTATTTGACAGTTTGAAAGACGCGATACAGTGCGTCTTCTCCCTCGGGTATAAGTGTGCGTGCTTCGCGTCCCTGAGAGCTCAGTCGTTGATGAGGGTTTGTGGCGCCGTAGTTGTGAGGTCAAGGTCATCACCTCCAGTAATCTGGAGCGAGGAGTGAGGGATATTTTGATGTGTGTCGAGTAACGAGTAAGGATTGTTGTCTGTGGGGTTTCGGTGGGGCTCTCTTTCGTGCTCTCTTTGCAGGTCGGACTGGTTTTTCCATTGCTGTGGGTAGGGGAGGCACTGTCTGGATTCGTTGCTTTCGTGCGTGTCGAGCTTGACGTTGTGGGAGGGACGTTGTTTCTTGCACCCAGGTTTGGAGCTTGTGCATCTTGTCGCGATCGTGGTGCTTCCTGGTTGTTGGCCGAGGCTGGCTGGGTGTGGGCAGAAGGGTACTTGCTACCTGATCAGTGGATTTTGACGAGGAGTCGGTTGTTGCGGAGCTTCGAGGATCCAAGTTTTGCGATCTGAGAGATCCGCCGAAGTTGGTGAGGAGAGTAGTTTGCGGGATCTAGGCGATGGGGCAGTCATGGCCCAAGGCTCTGGTGGACGCTCTGTCCGCCGTGGTTCTGGTGTGTTCTGGTGGTGAGAGCGCAGCTAGTTCCGCAGCATCGTCTTCCAACCCCGCACTCTCTTCTGAGTTCTTCTCCACTCGCATCCAAGAAATGATTGAGAGCAGGGGTAAGTGCAAGACGGTAGTGGATGCGGCGATCGAATCGTCGAAGGTGCATTGGAGTGAGCTACGGGAGTTGGGGAGCGATAAACAGAGTGGGGTGGAGGAGCTGGAGATCGACAAACAGCATTGTACTGAGGCAGACAAGGTGTTTTTCCGGGAATGCCTCTTAAAGATATCTGATGGACGTAACCAGCAATTCTTCTGGGAGTGGGACGCGCGAGCGTCGAAAATGGGAGAGAAGATTGCAGAGGGAGCACAAGGTGAACTATTTATGGTTCATGACAGTCCTACTTTTCTTGTAATGAAAGTGTTCAAAGCGGAGGCGGGGAGTTTGGAAGCTCTGCATAAGCAATGGCCCACGGGTATGCTTGAGGCTATCCAGTCTCATGAGTTGAGCCATTTTTGGATTGGCAATTCGAATCAGCCAAATTGGGGTGGAGTGTCTCCAGTAGGGCGTGGAGTGATGTTGGAAGATGGAAGGTTCGGGTTTCTGATGTTCCGCTTTTGGGGTGATTTGAGAAAGCTTATTGATGAGCGAATGATACACAACGGCAACCGAGCTTCGCCCTATCGTGATGGGAAAGATTTGCGAATCATGTATGAGATTGCGAGGGGAATGATGGGGTTGCATAAGAAAGACATTATCCATCGGGACGTCAAGGCCTCCAATGTGCTCATTCTTCCTGAGACATGGGATCTTGCTAAGGATATCATGCCAGATGTTGATCCAGCAGAGGATTTTGAGTTTTATGCCCTTGTTGCTGATTTTGAGTGTTCACTCGGGACTGTTGGAACTGAATTTTGGCGAGCCCCAGAGATATTGTTTGCTTTGAAGAATCGTCGTTTCGAGCCGAAGGTATGCACTGAGAAGTCAGACGTTTATAGTTTTGGTATGACATGCTATGAAATTTTGACTGGCAAGATACCTTTTGAGGGAGTGCTCTCAAATAACTATGACATAGTACTTGGGGGTGAAAGACTGAAGCTGCCCAGTGGCACACATCCATGGATTCGAAGCATGTTAGATATATGTTGGCATCATGAGCCATCCATGAGGCCTTCCTTTAAAGAAATAGTGAAGGAATTTGAGACCATTGGCAATGCATCCATTGTAGATTTTATGGAGAAGTGTAGAGAAGTTAGTGATGAAGATAGTGATGAAGATTTGTCCCAAAGTGGATGTTAGGTTTTGCATCCCAAAGGACGTCTTTATCCCTAGTTGTTGCATGTCCATTTTTCTTATCGTAAATACCTCCATCACTTGTGATGTCTGGCGACCAATGACTTAGAACATAGATCCATTAAGGTTAGTGCCATTATCTTGAGTCAAAGTACATTGGTCATGTTCAGCCACGATGAAGAAAAATAACAATTTTACACTCTTCAAATGCATGTATCTTATAATATGCATGATTAAAGTTTACAAAACAAAATTGGGTGACGTCCTGTATTACTTAGCTTGATGATCCTACGTTTAATAATAATAAATGATTGTTTATTGTTAATCCCTAAAAGCCCATTCAACCCAGGGGGAACAATTTGCACTTTGGAGAGCATACCTAAAATTCGAATAAAAAACCTCCTTCCTTTGAAATAATCACACTAATTTGTCCCTGATAAGAGCTTTGTGGACGTATTTTTTATATTACTTTTGGATTTGTGGTTTCAAAGTTATTACCACTTATAGTTCAATTGGGGACTCTGGGTAACTACGAATTCATTTATAGAAGTTTCTACCGACATTGAGATTTTTCATACATATAGATAATATTACCTTCTTTGAAAATGTAAAAAAAATTCTTCTCTCTAGTGCAAATTAACATTTTAAACTCAAGTCAAACATTTTGGTACATTTTGGGCAAGGAGGAAAAAACTTCATCTTTTCTACATAAAACCTAGAGATCTTGATATTCTCACTTTTTACTTCTTCAATAATAATATGTGGTAAATAAACTCTTATTGATCGTTTGGATTATCATTACGAAGCATATCAAGTTCACAAAAACATAAAACGTGAAATGGCAAATTTTGAACCTCCACTCTTTGCACACTTGTTTTGAATATGCTACACCCCTACTCTACCTCTAAAAATTTGAGTATAGGGAAATTACATCATGCTTAAGACATCGGTAAAAGATAAAGAACTTGTATATTGTAGAAATTTGATATAAAGTGAAGCCAAAGTTTGTTTATCCACTCAACGCACGAAAGAAATTGAACCATCTTCAGTGATTTCGAACACTCTAGTCTATAAATCCATGTAGTGGATCACAACCCAAAAATTATGGTGAATTTGTGATGAAGTCTACTTTAAGATCTTACAGTTGAAAATCCAAATCTTTAGTTTAAAATCAGTTTTTTTTCCCTTCGTTTTGGTAGTGGCAGTTTTGGAGTGTTTCTTGAGGCAAAATACCTTGAGCTCTTAGGGGTTAATCTAATGATATATCTCATCTCAAAGTGAGAGTTTTGAGGTAGTTTTGGTGAAGCATAAGGCACAGTCCTTTAGGGGTTAAATGAACTAAGCAAGATAATGTGTGTGAAGAGCACCTTTCAAGTGAAAGGATGAAAACTTTGCTTTTTGTCCGTTTTCTCGGAAAACATGCTTTCGTATCCATCTATTGAAGTAAAATGTCATAGACTTGCATCTATTCCTTCAATTTCATGTGCATTACGTACCCACATCATCAAAGACCTATTCACGCCACTACTTCTTATGAAAAGTCCAAATATGCCTATGAATTTCATGGCCTAAGTGTAATATTTAAAGTTGGTGATGTTCATACAGTAGGTCATGGTAAACCTCATAAGAATAGTTGTACAACAGATTAGAAAATCATAACTTTAAGCCTTGAAAGGTCAGTGGCGGACCTTTTATATGGTCACATATTTACTTTTACCATTCAAAAAATGTAATAAAATTTAGCAAGACATACACCTTTAGACTGAATATTCTTCAACTAACATCTTTCATCATGCTCAAATACAACACCATACATGTAAAATACATGACCATTTTCCAACTTCTCAAGCATGTTGTAGGTGCAATAATGATCTAAATTAAATTTGTCATGTGTCATTAAATCTAGCTCAACACATGCAATTTTTTGTAACTATAGTACTATACTAGTGCGTGCCCGTTGTCCCCAAGGGGCTAATGGCAATCTTTAGTTAATTCAATGTATAAATTCACTAAAATTAGACAATATTAAATGACAATAGCTTAACTTAAACTAAAACTGTAATTTAACATAACTTGAACTTTGTCTTGTTTCAACAATAAATGGCTTGTGGATGGTTATGGATTAGCGGTCATAGGTAAGCCCACATCCATAGGCCCGGCTTTACCATACGGACTATAATCTTTTATATATAAGAGATATCAATTATTACATCTTGCATGCCAAATACACAGAAAACATCTTGTTGCAACCCAAATGTTGCAACCACAATCGGCTCCTAAGACCTTCAAGGGTTAATTTAGCGATAATGACACTTGCTACATATGTAGCAAAACCTAGATCTAAAGAGAATAGGGAAAATTTTCAAAAACAAAATTGTCCATTCCAAAGAGTTCATACAATTTTGACCCTTATTCCTTTTATTTGTAATTTTTTTTGTGTAACTTATTATTTTGAAAGATGACAGTTTACACAATCAAAAAATTCTAGAATAATGTTTTTTCTTGAAGTTGGTATATGAGATGCAAAAATACTTTACATTCCATTCATCATGACTCAACGAAGGAAATATGTTTGCGTACTGCCATTTAAGGTTAAAAACTTTTGACACTATTTGATGAAATTCCTAGAAGAAAGATTTGTAAAGTCATCTAAATTTTCAAAAAAAAAAAACCTCTCCATTTATTTTGGTGATATTTATTCACTGTAAGTAAATGTCAGAACAATAAAATGACTTTATTATTAGTCTTCTGTTGTAGTTTTTTCAAGTACAAAAAAACTTTGAAATTTGGAAACTCAAAACAATGTAGATTTAGTTTGTTTTGAGAGTATGAATTGAAAAGTTTAGAAAAGCGATTACGAGTATAGCCACCTTACTCTTCTTTAAATTGATTTTATAAACTCATAGATATATAACAATGATTCTTATATTCATTATCCAAGTACATTGATATATCACATGAATTTCCCCAAAATTTTCAAATAGTTCTTATAATGAGTGATCTTTTCAAAAGTTAAAATATGTTGTGTTAGTTTTTATGTTATACTATTACTATATGAAATACCACATAGTATGTGGCGTTATATTTTTGGGTATTCATTATATTTGGTGTATTCTAAGTATTCTAAGTTGAACATACATAATTTTGCTCATACATATGTTATTAATGGTCATAATTCTATTTCGCAAAAAGAGTCATACAACACACTCATTGCATTAGTACTTCCTCTAACACACTCTTTACAGTGCTAAAGGGTCATAAAAAATCCATAGTTACAGTAGCTGAAGAAGCAATAAGGAATGCTTTTTCAATCTATGATAGAAGATGAACTCCAGTTTTTGAAGGAGGCTGGTGCAAATAAATATATTTTGTTGTCATCTAAATTGATATATTTTTCAACCATGTGCTTAAATTCTTTTCTAAAAGTGCTCATCGATTCGAAGCAATAAGAATAATTTTGGCAATACAATCCTAGAGAGTATAGAACCAATAACCAAATACCGTACACACTGGTGACTTTCACCTACCAAAGTATTTATGTTTTCAAATAGTAATGGTTTAGACACAGTGGATATCACCTAAGTATTACATGTCCATCACCTAGATATTGGCATCACACAGGTATCACCTTGACATTACATGGGTATCACCCAGACAAAACTTTTGAATTTTCCAAAAGTTGTAAACATTCTCCATTATGAATTGATTAGGTACAAAAGTGACCACTGCGACTATTCTAGAATCAAAAATGTTCTAAATTTGGGTATAAATTGTTAGGAAAAAGAGGCTAATATCAATCAAGCTATAAATGTAAGACACATCATTACTAATCACTAGTTACTTCTTATAAAGGTCGTCTGTAATGCCGAAGCATTCTCTATGGCAAATATATAAGGGAACCTCCATGGTAACCAACCAAAACCCATAACCAACATGTATAAAATTGGGGTACATCACATCCACTTCCCATCCCATTACCACCCAATCACCCATCCAGATGGAAGTTTACTAGTAGTCAAGGATCCTCACTAGTAGTCAAGGATCCTTACTAGTAGTCAAGGACGTTTAATGTTTGCCTCCGGCTAAACATTGCAATACGCTTCGAAACTTCATAATTAATTCACATTTTATCAGAAGAATATGAAATCACTTGGTTTAAAATAATAACTTTATTGGCTAAATTACTAAAGAATAAATTCTTACAATTCTTTGCACAATTCTTTCCGCTCTTGATATATGCACAATGCTACACTTGTTGGTTATTAAGGGGTTACTTTACAGACAAAGCTCAACCAATCACGTGAGAGAAAGAAGGGGGACGAAGTGAGTACGAGGTACGGCATCGGGAACCTAGCCAAGGAAATCATATTGTATGTCTTTCATAATCTAAGGTAACCCAACCCATTACCGCCATCTTCTTATGACTACCACTCCAGTAATGGTCCCATTTCTACCTCATTCCAGCCCATTCATTACTTACAGCTCCAAATAAACCCCTGCTATTGGTGAAGACCCCTGACATTTGGTCAGTGCTAATGGAGAATAACGAGTGGCAACAATCGGCAAAACCACTTTGAAAATTTTATTGTAAAAATATGAATTCACTTGGAATGAAATTGTATTACTCAATACTATCATAAAAAAATAATTTGATCATGATGCGTCCCTTCCAAATATGCACATTACCTCTGCCTATAACTATATTGTTAGGATTCTGAATGCGGTGGGGAACCTTGATGGTGATCTTTGGGAGAAGCCTAGCTTGAGACATGCCATTTTTGCAACTAGGTTGTCGAGAACATTCAGAGGTATTAGCAAGATTTGGTTTATAATGAGAGGCATCACGCTATGGTCTATTTGCATCGCTAAGAACGACTTGGTGATCAACCAGCAACGCTAGAGCTAGCACAAGGTGTCACAAAAAAATAAAGAAATGAAAATGGAAGACAATATAAGCAAAAAAATGTAAATTGTAAATAAAAAATAAAAAATAAAAACCATAAATGATAATACTAAATAAAAACATTAGGTGAATGAATGAATGAACAAATTATTAGATTTATAAGAAAAGAATGTAAAGAAACAAAAAGAATTAGAAAGGTTTAAAATAAAATCATAAATATAAATAAATAAACAAAGGCATAATTATAAACATAGAACATATCATATACCAACTACATTGAACATATCATGTTGCAACCTACATGTGGCCTCTCAAACATTTAAGGGTTGAATTCAATATGAAATTCTTTGGTGCAGGTTCCTACTCTAATGCTAAATTGTGATACTGACATGGATTTCAATAACCACATCAATGCCAAGATAACATATGTGACGTTGCAACCCAAATGTGGCTTCTCAATTCTTTCAGGGTTAAGTTCACTGTTAGATTCTTTGGTGCAGGTTCCTACTTTGATGCAAAATTGTGATACTAACATCAATTTCAAGTAGGACATCAATGCAAAGACAACAGCGTGGAATCCACCTTGAGTCAAGGCAATGAAAACTCCTTGCCCTAGATTGTAATCAAAGTATCTCTATTACACTTACCTATGTACAGTAACCATATGCTTAATGAAGTGAATGAACAAATACTATATTCATGTTGGTCTCTTTGGAGTTCTTCTTCTTCTAATTAAAAGTATCATAAATTTTTCCCCTGCATGAATCAGTATTACAAAACCCTAAATGCATTTGAACAGGTTGAAAGGAAGCTCAGTAATTGAATTAGGCTTTCAAGTAATAACATGGAACTTGGGCATCATGGGGTCATGTTACGACCTTGCACAAGTGGAGTGGAAATCTTACAACCTCTCGTATCCATCACCAAGGCATCTTCTCATCCATCGAATACAGTAATGTCCTATGCCACCAACCCCCATTCAAATTTCATGATTTTGACATGGTTGAACCAAACTTCGAGAGCATTTGCAGCCTTTGCATCAGTTCTTTCACAGGTTTAGCTTTGGGTTGTGTGGGATCGTTCATGCTTCAAGTCTCATCATTGTGCCAGAAATTGGTGGAGAATGGAGTTTCTTTGCCCCACAATTGGAAAAAGCTAAAAGGTTTGTGATTATACCTATGGTCGTTACTTTAGCACCTAAAGGCCCAAGCCATTTTAGAGGGATCTATACTCTGTTGATCAAAAACTGTCATGATGAACTTATTGAAAATGTAACCGTGGGATCTTCTTCCAAACTTATATGAGGTGATGTGGTCAAGATTTCGTGAATTTTGACTATAGGGATTAAAAGATAATTGCGGTTAAAGTGTATATTTTTGTACACTTGGGCCTTAAGGGGTTAATTTCAAATGTAACATGAACCTAGATGATAATCTACCACGGTTGTAGAGACCTATATTGTTTGGGTGTTGGTTTGAAGTGGGCCTTGGAGTACACTCTAACCTTTCAATGTCACCTTTTGATTTCATAGAATTGGAGTAGATATATGGAATTGTAGTATTAAGAACACGCAATTAAGCAATTATGCACTTAGCCAAGTGCACTGGTTGCTGGTAGAAAGCCGCAAGTTATTTGCTCATAACTTAAAAAAAAAATTAAAATTTGGCAAAAGTTTAGTATGTTTTTTGTCAAAAAAATTTGGTGTTTGTCGTGTCATACATTGGCATCTTCATGTTCATATCAATAATATATTTTTTACATTCGCTACCTTTTTTTTAGGAAATATATGATTTCTACTCTAGTTTACAAATCCTGCTACAAAATTATGATCATGTGCCCAAAGAGATTATAAATGTGTTATGAGTTATTATAGGATTTTAGAGTACTGCACTACAAATACAATGTGCAAGAGATACAAAAATATTTATGCAATTTCCTAAGACAGTGTAAAGTACCTCACTATATTTTATAATGCAAAAACATACATAATCAAGCAATTCCACACTATTGCTGAGGAATTCTAAAATCAAACATATCATATGGACCACCCAATATATAAATATATACCACCCACCGAACGATAGACACATCTCAAACTGCATTATACTAACGTACTTGCCACCTAAACTGCGTGCATGCTCTACTATAGTATATAGATCTAGGGCTCAGAGCTCATCTTCTGGCGGAACGACTCCCTCCACGTGTCCAATGGCGCTACCTACCATA
Source organism: Bryoerythrophyllum caledonicum (assembly GCA_963971425.1). Lineage (NCBI taxonomy): Eukaryota > Viridiplantae > Streptophyta > Bryopsida > Pottiales > Pottiaceae > Bryoerythrophyllum > Bryoerythrophyllum caledonicum. Next base: position 16,858,724 of record OZ020521.1, on the reverse strand, counting down.
GTGGACAGTTCATGATCATGCACTAGACGATCTCCCACATCTTCGATGCCAATGGACGCACACTCAACAAATTGGTAATTGCCAAGAACACCCTCCCGCATATGCCTTACGCTATCATCATTGTAGAAAAAACCATCCTCTGAATTGAAGGACATCTGTCGCTCTGACGAGAAGGCCCCCTGAAATGCAATGATGTCTTCGAATAAGCTAGATCTTGGAACGGAAGGCAAAGCTGGTCCGGTATCACTCTGAGTACCTCCGAACGTCTCTTGTGTCTCTAATACTGGCTCTGATTGAGAAGGCATCGAAGGTTGTGGAATCCTCCTCTGCACTGAAAAAAATTCCAATGAGTCCAATTCTTCTTCCTCCATCTCCAGTCTAGGACCATTAAATGTACGCCCCCGTCCTGCCCCTACCGCCAAACTAACATCTACTACACGGATATCTTGCATCTTCTCTGTAGGTGTTTCAAACGTCTCCCCTGAAGTATCTCCCACCGCCCGCTGCGTTGATGAAATCCTCTCTCTTGGAGGAGATTGGTTCACTCCATCTTCATTGGCGTCTAAACTACTACGAGATGAGAAATCTTCAGTGGTACCTGAACGTGATATTCTCTCATTTAAACCACCTCCATCCTCATTGTCGTCTTCATTCCTCACTCCACCAACCGCCTCTTTGGTCTCAGGTACGATGTTGCAACCAGTACTTGTTCCACCAGTCCTGACCAACAGTTGTCCTTGGAAATTGTCGGACAACTCATTGTATATGAATGAAATTCTGTCTATACAATCGTCAATAATACAAATCTCAGATCCCTGGAAATCTCCTTCAAGGATCGTGGGAATGGCCATAGATATGTTACACGCCACTAAACCTCAACCATGGGGCAAGTATGAGCTCACTAGTCTTGCCAGCTCTGATGGAGATCTCTCAAGTGAATCAATTTCAGAGGGTTAGCGTGCCTCATTCCAGTGATCCAAGAATACAATTGGAAGTGAAACGTCTCTAGAAACATAGTTCAGGCCAGGAGATGTACCCACAGGGTGCTGCATACAAATCACAACATCGCCAATCGGTTGTGCTACTTACTCCAGACGGCCATTCTCTGTAAAATCGAGAGCATAGAGATTAACCGAGTTGGGATCAAATGCCCAACATCCACGTCGCATAAAACATCCCTCTGGAAGCTTCACCTTCGTAAAAATTCTTCGTTGGCATGCACGGCCGCTGGTAACAAGAAGATGACGTTCCATCGTTCAATATTTGTCATCCATAATGTCAGTTGTGCAAAAGCTGTGGATAACTGGGCGTCTTCCCAATGGCCATCTCCATGCCTCTCACTGCCACGTCGACAATCAATCACCCACAAACATGGTTTCCCGAGCTCTATGTAGTCGGTGCGGAATAACCCTCTTCTACACCAAACCGGAAGAAGATTCTCTGTGTTGCTCTGGCCTAGCCTCTTGACTTCCATCTGTCATTCCTAATTAACAGTAGCATGTCCTTCGACATCCACGGACAATCCAATATATCCACGGCCCCCTGCTGCAATGTCACCATAATGAAACCTGATGGAAGGGGGGATGAGGTAGTCTATGTCTTCCAGTTTAGACACCTTCCCCCGCACATGAGCAGTCCAAGTTTTTTTCGTGGTAGCATTCAAAAGCTTTTCAAAGGTATCAAGTTGTGCGTTACTCCTCGGAAAATACTTCCCTACACGGATATGAAAGAACTTCTCCATGGAATTAGGTGAACTTTCCTTGTTCTCCACCATCAACCAACGGATGGAATTCATCACGGCTTCTCGTCTTTGATATCGGTCAACCACACCGGCAATCGTACGAGGATGTGGATTCTTGTCTTTTACACCGTCGAAGTAATATGCTTGACGAGGTCTTACTCCATCGTCCTTCACTAGCTTCGCTGTAGTAGACTTTGCCAACCGAAGATAATATGGATTCGGAACCCTATTTAACGGCCTCAACCAATTTTGCGTCATCTCGTTTCTTGTTGGTCGAATGTCGACATTTGAATCCAACTCTTTCTTCCTCGCCATGTCCTTCCACTTGTCCTCTTCCTCCTTGCTATAAAAGAGAATGCCGTCTTCGTAGTCCTTGCATACTCGAATGATATCTTCGAAGCAGTCATTGCTCGGATTCCATGCATGATTGGTCAGATCCTCCATGATTTTGGCCAACCTCTTCACCGTAACAACTCCATCCCCCTTGGGCAACTTATGCACTGCACTTGCCGCACTCACCAAAGCAACAGCCATGCGTGCATCGTCCGCACATAGTCTGCTATCAGGCCTCCCGTCTAGATCCCAAATCTGATGGATCTTCCTCAAATCCTCCTCCATGGTAGAATATGATTGTCTTTCGAACTCCACCACGTTGATCCGCGCAGACTTCTCAATGTAAAAGCGACGATCATCATACACCACAAAAGAGGCCTCCCGCCGCTCGAACGTGTCGAGGTACTCATTTAAAGGCATAGTACCATCTCTCCACTGCTGCTGAGCAAACTTACATGCTGCTACTATGTGTTGCCTATCCACCGGTTCTCAAATGATATGATCTTGAAGCCAAGAATACTGGGATCCCATGGCACCCTGTGCAAAAGCACTCCCGTGTGCAATGAACATGCGTTCAAACTCTCGTGCGGTTCCTACCAACGGAAATGGCAGCTCCTCCTTCTCAACGGCACCATCATCGGTGGTAGTATGCACGATGTATCTGATCGGTCGAAGTACCAATCTAGAACTCACCCGACTCGTGGATTCTCGGTCTCTTAAGCGGTTAAATACTTCAGTGACCCTCTTCTGTGATAAAACCCGGTGGTTCGTTTCCGGATTCTCCACAGAGACAAGAGCGACGCTATTTTGTGAGCCTAGAGCAGTGAGCGGTGAGCAGAGAGCAGAAAAAATGTACTCATTTTCGGAAAAATGATTATTTTATTATAGTTATATTATAAAATTTTCATTTCTTTTTATATTTAGTATATAAATAGCCCTATTACCGTGTAAGTTTTACATAATAAAAAATAATATACGTCCATTAAAATAGGTTTAGGGTCAAAAAACTTGAACTACATGAATCATTATACATAATCAGTAATAGATGAACATAATTGCCAGAAAACAAAATAGGAATTTGTACAATCAAGACATTACACCACTGAAGAGATAAAACTTTGTAGTGGCCCTTTTAGTCTCACTACATTTTTACTGCACATTGAATATTGATTGCAGTACAAGGATGCCGAACGGCATAAGAAACCTTAAAGAATAGGATGCCTAAGTAGACCACTCTCCAGAATATGCTTGATCTCGTTAAAGCTGAGACTTGGAGCATGTATAAACACATTAGTTTCGGAGTCTAATCCACATATCACAATAAAAATGTAATACAAGTGCTTACAATTTGTCCACTGACCTCGCTTACCTAGAGATTTCCTCATCATCTCTTGAAAAAATGGACATGAACAAGTGGGAAACTGTCCAACAGTAATAGAGTACTGTTCAATTTTTGGAGGAGTTCCGGAATCAAACGTAACAACGCAGCCAAGAGCTAGAATAGGTATCATGGTCAACCGGCGTAGACGGCCTGTGACCAACAGGGCTGATGCACAAACATTGGCTTGTTTCGATGATGGTGCTTTTGCATTCCTACGAATGTTTTTTCCAAATCTCCGCTTGAGATGATCATCAGGAAATTCCGGAGAAATATATCCGGACAAATCGACTGGAATTTGTTGACCTTCGAATAATCTCCGTGGCGATATTGCAGCACGAGGTTGAAGATGAAATCCTGCATTCTCCAAAGCAAGAATCTCAGAGATGGTTACATTAATGTCCATCTTCACTGGCCAAGTCTCTGGCACAGCTGGTCTTGACACCACCCACTTGCGCTTTGTACCCTTCACGCATCTTTCAATATCATCGTTGCAGAAGAAGAACTGCATACGCTCCATCCGGTTCCTCTGGTAATTATCCATCATTCCAGTGTATGTTGGAGCCGCCGTGTTCTTACCATCTTGGACAATCTTCGCAACACACTTTTTCTTCGTAATTGCCTGTTGGGCAAAACATGCTTTCGCCGAGGTCTTAGGTAATCTTGCAATGTGCCACTCAGTCACATCGCATGCAGTTTCTTGGACAGAAGTCACATGCACTTTTGAAGGTGCAACAATAGTTGTCTCCACATCTTCACGTGCATTTTGTTGATCTTCATCTGTCTCTTCTTGAACTCTAGCTCTTGGTGATACATCCTCTCCGGAAGTTGATGATCCGCGCCTAGTTTGAACACGAGGCCGAGAGAAGTTGACCTTGTCGGGTCTGTGGGAGTCGCCGTCGCAACCGGGAGGAAGATCTAACTTCCGTTTCAAAGAACCAAATACCTCCTCACCTTCAAGATGTGGTTCCCGAGTACAAATATAGGAAGCTCTAGGTAGTTTGGCCATTGCAGCATGGAGAGCTTTAGGATTACCTGATTGTTGAGTTGTACGCTGAGCCACTCGTAAAAGGAGTTCCTCCTTGTTAGGACCGGTGCCTGGTCGATCACCATTCAAATATTGGAAGTAGGCGACCACTTGCATGAAGGCTCGAACATAATCATCCACAGTTGCAACATACAGATCATTGCCACGATTCCCAGACTGTTGTAACCACTTGTTATGTACGGTCTCCGCAAGATTGCAAGAAGGCATTTCAGCCAACTCAGGTTCGGAGAGAGGCTGTCAAAAATCAAGCATTATACAAAATATTAGAGTAAAACAAAAGAATGGATTTATAACCATCGATTATAATTTGACAAATACAACATTGACGTGGATATCATAAAGAGGATGGGTCAAAATATACCAATTGCATGAACCCACCTCATTGGCGGTAGCGAAAATGCCAAAAGGCTAACCAAGGATCTAGATGGACGATCTCCTCATTTGTTGTTGCTCCAGAAGACAACCACCAAGATCGGATGGCATGGTATCTAGCCTCCGCCTCGTCAATGGTTTTTGCATCTTTGTATTGCTTGCACATCTGGCGATGTTGTGCTTGGAGATCCGGCCGAATACTTGCTTTTGTGTGTTTCTCCAAAGATTGGGTCCAATGGAAGAGACATGTCCTCTCTTGATTCTCCATAGGCACCGATGCATCTCCAGTACCGTAGATGATGTGAATAGCATTCCAATTTGCTTGTGCACTATCCGCCATAAAGCCTTTAAATTTCGGGTTTGAAATGCCATGCCTAGCCATGATGATGTTGAGATTCTTCCAAAATAGTATTTGGGCAGTAGCATCTTCTGACTGCATATCACAGATGGCAATAGTCATGACTTGACAGTATTGAGCGTCATAAACATGGCAAGCCATGGTAGTCCATCCTTTGACACACTTGACGTGGTCATACATGATCCATGCGTTCTCCAAGTCCCCTCCAGACTGCATCCGCTTTACAAGATCTACTCCACTCCCGGGGCCAACTTCAGACATTTTGAAAATGAAGACTTTATCGGAGTTCGATCCTTGGCTAGGAAATTTGTTTTCTTGAACAAACGCCCACTTGCTAGATACGCGAAGCTTAGTAATACTATCCATAACTCTAAATCGACGCAAGTACCGAAAGGTGGTGACCTTGTTGCGAATGCTTGGCGAAGTCATGTGCTTGCAAGTATTAAGCACTGGTATAAGTTCCTTGAATGTGAGAGTAGTTTGAAGTGCATCGTCAGAGTGAAGCAATAACTCTCCGACTAAATCCTTGCTTGCCTCCATTATAATGGCAGAATTGGTGGCTGAAGGTGTCCTCTCTACTTGCTCTCCTAGAATACTATCTGCCCTATCTGCAAATTTCCTATCAACTCCAATCTTCACAGGATGTGCATGTGAACCAAGGTGGATACAAGCACGAGTCATATAATCTTTAGTAAGAACATAATAGATTTTTGCAGGACAGATGGCTAAGCAAGAGGGAAGAACTTTACACACCTTACAAACGACGGACGAACCTTTGGGATGCTCAGATCCTACGTCAAAGGTGATAGAGCTGAACCCATCCCATTCAACTTCATTTGCCTCTGAGGTTCGGTGAACTCGTGTCACATAATCACAGTTGACATTGAAACATTTGAGATGCCCCAAACAGGATGATGATCTGAATGTCAGCCCCATGTCGTTCTTAATATTGGATGTGATGGTTCGTGTCCACGCATGTTCGTCGTGTCGTTTGTCCATCCCACGGAGGAGTCGAGCTTGAAAGTGCGTTGTTGAGACGCCAATAGGGGGAAGTTCAAACACAACGTCTCCATCAAAAGTGGGTGGCAAGAATTCGACCTTCTCTACTCTGATACGGTTGTAATCAATGTTGGTAACTACAGACTTCGACCCTTTCCTAGCTGATAACGTTTTAAGACAATCAACGACACTCAACGAATTTGAGGCGTGTTGAGGAAGTGGCGGTTTACGAATAGAACCCCGAAATGATTGAGAGGGTTGAGAGAGTGGAGAAGAGACAGGCTGGTCAATAGGACGAGGATGAGGAGGTACGGGAGCTGGAGATTCATCATCGGAGTCATCACTAAGAAGATGGATAGGTTCAAGCCCAGGCTCTATCTTTACTGACCGGACAGGAGGTGTGTTGTGCGTGGAAGTAGATGACTGCCTAGGCGTGAGAAATTCAGTAGACCCATTAAGGAGAGAGTCAGAGAGACCATACAGTCTAAACCTCCCTGGCGTAAGGCGCCAGAACTTTACACCATCATTCATATAGGAGAGTTGACCGATAGTATGTGTGAGCTCACCGGAGGCATTGTCAAAAATCTCTTGATCGATGTGAATGGTCTCCTCCTGGAACTGAAACCTAAGACTCAATCGAGAAGCTGTAACAATACAAAACCCTTCATCGCCAATAGGAAATGAGACAGGGATTCCGTGCCCATTCGCATGAATGAAGGCCATCATCAGAAGGAGAATTGTGCAATCTAGTACTTGACAAAGAAGAGGCAAATTATGGTGCTTGAAACCAGTTGGAGTCATTATAAACGCCATGAATGCCAAGCAGGGTAAATTCAAGTCAACGCTGTAAAAGGTGGAGTAAATTGAACATAATTATTCATTGTAATAAAAATGCATTTAACAAAAGCAAACAACGGTGCAAATAAATATATATAGCATATGAAAGACGGCGGAATTCAAGAATAACAAAATAAATTGTATATTATTGAATGAGACAACAGAATGCCAAGATAAGTAAAATGTTGTTGATTTTTATATCAAAAGAATAAAGAGATCTTTAGCATAGGATAAATACTGCCCCTATTGGGCAGCCGATAACGCATTACATTGTAATACTCGGACAATGCTCGGCGAAGTAGTTTTTGAAATATACATGAATCACTGGCTCAAGCATTTAATAGACTAGAATCACAACTATACGATCCAAAAAAATTAGAAAAGAACCAGACAAGCAAAAAGTGTCATGACAATGTATGTAATTAAGTAATGACTAAAGGTCACCAAAATAATGGAGATGGTAGGTGATACGATAATTTTTGAACTATCGAATTATAGTTGTTCAAAAAGTTGAGGAATGGCAATCCTCTCTGTTACATAAAATTCTGTAAATAAGTCGTCCACCTGAAAGTAAGGTGGGCGATCATTAATAATAGAATGGGAGGGTGAATGTAAGATGTTTTGGATTTGAAATTGAGCCAAGGAAGGAGGGGCAAAGATAAAGCAAATGAGGGATTTAGGCACATTACACATGGATACTTGACTGCGGATTTAGCCAGAAAGCATGAGAGCTTGACAACACATTACATCTCATGTCGGAACAATTTATGTGAGTAGATGCGGCGTGATTAACTTACCTCAATGTAAATTTTTTGACTAAATCTTACCCTCTCGATTATTTGATTCAAGATAGGTATCCCCAGATTTGTGCTTGACAAACACTATCGACTAGACTCAGCATAGCCATCCTTTCTTCCTTCAACTTGCAGGAATACTCAAAGGGGAGAGTTTTGATGTCATTTGAGAGTTGCAGATCCAGATGCCAGAGGAGAGAGAGGAGTTGTTATGTTTGGCAACTGCACAGAAGAAGAAACGTAGGAGGCGTGGTTTGCGCTTCTCTAGTACGAAGCAACTAAAGAGGTATAGGATGAGCAAGAGAGTTGCTCCGAGGGTAGACTGTGATGTGGGGGACACTGCACGCGTGCTATCATTTGACACTGAGAATTGCAGAATCAAGGGCAGTTTAAGAACTGTTATCGAAGTGCAAGGAAGCCTGCCATCAGACCTTGTGCAGAGTGGTGGTGCTCGGAGCCGTAATCCTAGAAGTGGTGATTCGGAGAGGCGGAGGCAAGGGATGAATCGAGGAGCCGAGGTGGAGGCAAACGAGATGGAAGAAGAGCAGCCATTTTTAGAGTTAGGTACAAGTGAAGCGCCTTCAAGTCAATCTGAGGAGCATGATGATTTATTGAACAGTCAAAGCAGTGAAGAACTAAAGAAGAGAAAGGTAAGATCTAACTTGCTTTGCTTGGAACTTTTTGGACTTTTCATGTGTGTTTTAGAAGTGAGTTTGAGATGCATTTCTTCTCAGGTCAAATATTAATGATTAGGAATGCTCATGGAATGGTGGCAAGGAATTGGAAGATATTGAGCTCGGTAGGCTTCGGGGCCGAAGCTTCATTTGGGCAACCGTTGGGCCTTATCTAAACATATTCTTTTTAGGGAAATTAACCAATATACTCTTGGAGTACATTGTTGCTCTTTAGGAAAATTGACCAATATACTCTTGGAGTACATTGTTGCATTCAAATATACAAAAAGTATATTTGAAAGTCAAAAATTACTTCCACTATCATTCATCCATTTCATCTCAACCTGACTGGTCAAATATTTACCAACTTTGGCTTTCTGTTGGATGTAAAACTTCATTTAGTATACATTAGTATTTGAGAACAAATAAGAGTCTAATACCCTCAACATGTAGGTCACATTTTGATCAAGTATTGATGCCATTATCAACAACTTCAATACATTTGGTCCTTTAGAAGGTAAAATAGTAACTGAGCTTCAGTGATTAGAGTTCATACCATTATTTTTGATACAGTTTGTCAAATGTCGAACCCATTAATTATATTAATTGTAATGTTAAATTCAAAAGAGAGGGACAAACTGTTTGTCAGAAAATGAATGTCCGTGGGGCTAAATTATCATAATGAAGAATAAAAGTTGATAAATAATCAAGTCATAATCATTCAATTATGTCTGTTCAATATATTACAATTTCGATGAGAGACTTCAAATGTAATGAATCTTCTTCCATCAATACATGTTCATTTTCAGTGAACATTTCCAGAGATCAGATTCTAGACAAGGTCAAAGGAGTCCTGGGGAAACCAAGTTTGTTACACAAGTTACACAAGATATATGGTATGGGAGGAGTCAGGACTGTGTACTGAATATGGTCGGTGAACGTGTGAACCTTTCTGACGCTTGTCTCATGCTTTTGTCCTCAACTGCTTGTTTTTTACCGCTAGCACAGAATCATCGCACTGGGAGCCAGCTTCTTCTGTCCTTGATATGCCACAGCTGTAATCTCACAACGTCGTAATCCTCGATTCGCACTCCAAGATGGGATTTTAGCCTTGTGTACAATGAGAGACATAAATTTTTCATTACCACTAATACATGTCTCTCATGTGTTGAATATAGTAATTTGTAGATTTGAAGTCTAAAATGTCTCTGCTATCTAGATTTCTTCGCAACGATGTTCCTCTGAAGTGTAGATGATGACTATTCTGTGCACGATGTTCCTGTGCATGTACCTTCACCTGTTCTAGATCTGGAGGTCTTGCATAGGAATTGTATTCGTCACAGATCCCAACTCTGACGGAGTGCCGGCAGACAGGGTTGTCTACATAGACGGACAGGGGCCCAAAGACAGCGGACGGACGGACAGTAGGACGGACGGACAGGACGGACAGCACTTTTTGGCGGACAGTTGCGTGTAAAAAAAATTACGAACCCTAAATCAAATTTTCAACTTACCCCCTGGTAAAACACGTGTGCACGACACGTCAGACGGCTTTCCACGTCACATCAAGGGGCGGGCGTGTGCCTTCGGACCGCGCGCGCAGCATTTTGGGGCCGGGCGCGTACCAATCTGGA
>OZ020521.1:16755248-16848356 GCA_963971425.1 Bryoerythrophyllum caledonicum | reverse complement strand
CGCACGCGCCCGGCCCCTTCAGTGTGCGCCCGGCCCATCTCCGGACGCGCCCGCTCCCTTCACGCGCCCGCCCCACTGTCTGCACGCGCGCGACCCTGTTGACGACGTGTCAGCCACGTAATCGCCTTCGTGGCAGTGGGTAAATTGATTTACCTCGAGTCATGGTCAAACTAGGGTTGACCCTTATCGGACGGACAGCAGCCTCTACCGGACGGACAGCCGAACGGACGGACACTACCGGACGGACGGACGGCCGAACAACCCTGCCGGCAGAAACGGATTCGCCGGTTCAGTCTTGCAGGATTCGTCACAGAAGTTTGCAGGATTCGTCACAGTCTTGGTGAGAAGTTTGCTGGATATGTTGTTGGATTCGTCGCGTATGTGGTGATTGTCGTGTGTGTGCTGGATTCGTCGTAGTTGAAACTTGTGGTTGTTGGCGTACTCTGGTTGTGTCCGGGTGCGAACGCTAGATCGATTATGGGTCTCGTTAGGTCTTGAAGTGCGTCGTTAGGTCTCGTCAGGTCTCGAAGTGCGACGTTAGGTTCCAACAACTAAATTAATTAGCATATTTGTGAGCTGCTCGGAGGATGATTGAGCTTCGAGAGGAGGAGGCTTCGGCGCCGAAGCCTTCGCGATGCGCAGAACGCAGTATCTCCGCCGACATCCTGACGACAAGACCTCGACCTCCCAACGCCGAATTTTAGGCACCACAGGACAGGTTCCATCGTGACAGCCAGTGGCGAGACACGCAGCGGGACTCTTCGCCGCGGAACACAGTGCCGGGACTGGCATTGAGACTCGCACCTGGACCTGCAGCGAGACTTGCACCTGGTCACTTCGCAGCCAGTGCCGGAATTGGAGCAGGACACTCCGCGGCGGGACACCCAGGGCCGGGACTCGCACGATCACACCAACAGTGCCGACTTCTTCCGTGTAGGTCGTTCAATTTGATAATTGTGTTGTGGGGGACTTTGGCTGGTGATAGGAAGTTGACAGAAGAACGATGGAGGCCCCTCTCGGAGAGAGTTCGGCACCGAACCCTCCTGTTGTTACGAATGTAAGTCTTCTAGTTGATTACGGTTCTCGATATGTATCTCTACTGTATTTGCGCTTGGTGCGCTCGATGCAAAATGTTTTGAAAACCTTTCGGGATCGTTCAAGCTGAATCCAGATTCGCTTGTTGGTCACATGAGGGAGCCGAGATGACACAGGACGGAGACCTGCTGGAGCCTTCGGCCCCGAACCCTTGCATGGCGACTGAGGTAAGCCTTAACCCCTAAAGTCGAAGTTACTTTAGGAGATATTCACGGTCAAAGTTAGCAGGTCGAGATTTTCAAAGGTAGCAGGTCGAGCTGCATCAACGCGTCGATGGTCTGTGCATGCATATTCTTCATGTCAATGAAGCGTACGTCATGATCTCGAAGTCCTTGTTAACCCATAAAGTCGAAATCGACTTGAATGTGGTCGATCTGACTCTGGTCAGGCTCTCAGTTTGTAAATTTAGATCGTATGAAGTTCAACTTTTGGAAGGTTGTAGAGTTTTCCCATACCTTTAAAATGACACCATTCATGCTTCAAAATTCCTCATACTTTAGGAGATATTCACGGTCAAAGTTTGAAAACACTGTTAGGGCATGCTGAAATCTGCCCAAAACTGCGGTATATGCTCATTTATTCTCAAAATCTGCCCAAAATCAATAAGATCGCAGTAACTTCAAAAATTCACCAAAAATTGAGATTTTACATTTTTTCGAATTTTGTTTTTTGTACATGTAGAAGGGGTAGTAAAGCATGATCTCACCGTTTGGATTTTCAATTCAATAATTTTTTTCATGCCTTTATTGTTGAAAATTAGCTTTTGTATTTGTATTTCAGCATACCTCCATGTGAAAAATTAAGCATTTCTTAAGGTTTTATAGGTCCTGAGATGGTAAAAATCATATGGACATATTCCTTACTCACATGGGATATGTGTGTTACCTTGATTTGTTTTCTTGAAAACTTTGGCATTATCTAGTATTGCTATGATTTAGTGAATTTGGATTCAGGTCTCTGATTCGGTGGATTCAGTTGCCGACTCCGACGACTGCACAACAATGAAGTGTCCACCAAATTGCCACGATGCTAAAGAAGGGGAGCGATTGCGGCGCAAGTTGGAGAAGCGAGACTATCACTCTGTTTTAAATAGCATGCGATCTTTGGATTCAGGGTTACGAATCCCATTATGCAGGCTCTTACCTTTGCCACGAGTTAGACCAGTTCAAGAGGTGGATGTCCGACGCTTGGAGATTCTTTTTGAAGATTGTGATGGATATGATGATGCAGATCGTGCTCTATACGTGTCCATCTACAATGATAAGGAGACCACTACTGACGTTGGAGAGGAGCATCGGACTTCTTGGGGTCATCATTGGCATGATGCAAATGACCGGTTTAACGTCCAGCTTGAGTCTTCACCTTTATACGCTCATCTGAGAGGTAAGATGTTCTATGTTTGGGATGGCAATCACAGATTCTCCGCTTGGTGGCGCAAAATCAACATCGATCACTTTGAAGAGGCTCGTTGGCATTTCTCAGTCATATGCATCGTCTTGGACCCCCGAGGCCGCATTGGACCTCTTCTGAATGCAATGAACAACGTTAACTGGTATGTCTTTGAAATTTCTATTTATTCAAATTCCATTTTTTCATTTATTTTCTTTAACCACTCTCAAATTAGGTCCACTCAAAATGATCATGTCAAGACTAGTCTCCCTGGTCGATTGACACGGATGCGATATTTTGGAGCACTTTCATTGGAGGACTTTCGTGACTTGCTGACTCCCACTGAGTACAAAACTTGTGGAAAAATCAAAAAGAGTAGGCCGACGTGGTTCCCTCTCACGGTTGATGTCTTCATCTCTTTTTTGTATCGGGTGCGTTTTCTTTTATCACATTTGAGATTTCAAGATTATTTCACTCAATATTTAATAAATACTTCGTTGCTGATAATTGAAACTTATCCCCAGGTTGACATATCCCGTGTTTCTGATGAGGCTGTCCGTGAGTACAATGATCGTACTCAGGAGAAGGATAGGACTGCGGAGGCCGTGTGGGGGGTCATGCAGGCTGCTTCAGAAAAAGCCATTAAAGTCATTAAGTAGAAGGACTTTCTGAAGTACTTAACTGTGGCGAATCCTAGAAATGGGGAGGATTTCTTCAATCAGGTTAGAGCATTTCAACTCTATTTCTACTTTCATGCCATTTACATATACTGTCTTTCATGACTTTTCATATTTTATTTATTCTCATTTATCATATATATTTTTTATGGGCAACAGATCAATTTGCACTATAGTACAAATTCCAAGCCGGAGATGACAATTGAGAAGCTTCAAAAGATTGCAACATCTGTGGTGGAGCCAGAATTCAAAGCCAAATGGCTTCGATGGTGGAATTCAGGCACTATGCGGCGAGCCGCCTGCCGCTTCTTTCCTGCCAATTTTAAGGAGGCAGACCTTGATACTTGGCTCAACAAAGCCACATTTTGGGCTCAGGTAATGTGATTTCCTTGCATTCATTCTTCTTCTTCTGTAACTTCATTTAATTCCACTCCTTGATTATATATCTTCATTGCAGATCGAAGACCGTGTTGTCAAGCAGTTCAATGAGATTTCTGGTGATGAATTGGATAATATTGATTGGAGTGCATCTGGAGGCATCAAAAAGCCCTCAGATTTTGTGGAGTCTTGGAGAATTTTGCTTTGGGACAAAGCGTTCCAAACTTTTCTCCACCCAAATGCTACCCCTCCTTTTATGAAGGGATCCATATTTGATGATCATCCTGGAGCTCAATTGGCAGAGAGACGGGTGTTATATCGGTATTTTTTGAACCTTAAGTTATATATTTATAATTGTCTCCTTTTACTACATTGAATTTTTTGAGCTAACTAAATATTTTTCTTTTGGCAGATATATGATGCGGGAGCTCATTACTAAACATGCCATTCCATCTCAATCTCTCCCACCCTATGTTGAAGCTTGGATCAAGCTTTCCTCCGACCTTTGCATGTATACTCCAGTGCAACAAAAGAGGTACGCAACCAATCACCTCCAAGCTGGGTGTTGGTACCTTGATTGTTCACCAAACTATACTCCGGACGATGAGGTACACATAAGGAATAGCCTTGATGCTGCTTCTGTGTCTTCTATTGGAGCTACCGACGTTGTCGACCTTCTTGAGGAAGACTCCATTCAACCAATTCATATTCGTGGCGACGGTTCTTCTGAGAAGAAGAAACCTTTGACCAAAGCCCAAAAGGAGGCGGTAGACAAGGTTGCACAAGTGAAGGAGGTAGGAGATGCCACTACTGCTGCGGCCTCTTGTCTTCCTACATTCTCAGTATTACCTAGCAATATCACTGCCCCAACAAGTGACCAACATGGTATGTTACCACACTCTTCATCTCAATTCCCTACCACTTCAAGTATTGCACAAGCCACAGAGGAGCTCCTTGGGCAACGGAAGGTCCGCCAGTTGCCCTTTGCTTCCACCTCTGTTGCACAGATACATCCTTTGGAGGTGATGTTGGAAAATGCGTCCCTTTTTGCGGTAATGGAGACTCTTGGTAGGCCAGCAGGCCCTGATCAATTATGGGAGAAGCTTCATCAATTTATTACCCAGGTATTTTTTCATATTTATTACCTATTTTGGTTCTTTAGACTATTCATCAGATTATTCATCATTTCATCTCATTTCTTATTGTTTCATGCAGGTTGGTTCTGGTCGAACACGTCGTGTGTCTTCTCCACATTGTAAGAACACCGGTCTGGATCTCATCATCGCCGACATTCCAGAGAATCTGCCAGTATATGGCATTTGAATGCCCCCTTCGACAATTCCACAATGGAATTCACGACCGGAACGGTATGTAGAGTCCATTTTTTAGTTTGGTGATGCATATTTGCATGATGACGCCGCCATTCTTCTTTTCCAGTGCGATGATCGTGCACTCTGCTCCGAAGTTGAAGAAGTTGCGCAGTAGTATAGCTTCCACCTTTGTAAAGATTGGTGGGGAATTAATGATATTGCCTTGGCATCTCCAAAGTTCCCCTCGACCACGGTACGATATATTTTCCAATTCCATTGTCTCTTTTGGAATTTTTTTTATCATTGATTCATTTGTTATTTTTAATGGATTGGGTCTATTGCAGTCGCATCGCTTTTGGATCCAGCTCTTTGTCCGTGATGAACCCATTCAATCACAGTTCTCTATCATAGAGAATCGCGAGCTTTCGGATGTGGATCTCGAAGTTGAGCAGACTGACACTTTTTTCAATCTCACCACCGTCAAGAACCAGCTCATGCAAGGGAGTTTGCCCTGGCGTGGTGCACGGGAAAAAGATCCCCTTTTCATGCAAGTCTTGATTGAGTCCTTCACAAAACCTGGTGACATCGTGTTGGATTGGAAGGCCTCCACTGGTACCTTTCATGAACTCTTTATTTATTTTTGCAATTTGATTTCTTGTTAACCATTATCATATGATTATTTATATGTTTTTTAATTCTTGCAGGTGCCTCTATCAGTGCCTGCCAAGCCACTGGTAGGCACATTGTTGCATTTGAAGATGATCTGGATATCTTCACTACAATCCTACAGCCTTTGGTTGCTAAGCCTTCTCCTCCTCTGGCGGTTGCTAGGAAGGCTGTCAGGAAGGCTAGCCAGCCTCTTTTAGAGGAGCGCCCATCAAAGAAGCCAAAACGCAATCGATTTGCCTGTGCGTAAGTTTTTTTTTTATTTATCTATTCTAAAATATTTGTAATCCATATACTCTACTTGTTAGCGGATCACTAACTGTATGTTATGCAGAGCTTTTCGTTCGAGCCTTCCAGAGGCTTTCACGCTTCCAAGCTATGCCGAGGATATGGCTATTGCATATGCACACACTCCTTCTCCAGCTCCTTCTCCTCCCCGCCGCGCATTCCATTCCAGTGTGGAACAATTTATGGATGTTGAGGCTTCGGAAGGGGATGTTAGTGAGGAATATAGTAGTTAGGGCGGGTCTTCACTTGTAGCCCGTGATTTTACTAGTATTTGTATTTTCAGTGTCATTGACTTGTGAGTCCGACATGCATATTTTTTATGTGCAATTTGGCTAACAATCATTACATGTGTTTCTATATATTTATTTTATATATTATCTATTTTGTATATGGCCTACTACTATTCTTAGTTTTATTTGTGAGCCATAAATAGTGACTAATGTATTAAATATAATGAAGTAAATAAATTGGTAGAATTTATGAGAATTTAGCCTTAGTTAGTCAATTAGATGTGTGTATATGATTAGCAAAGATATTTCACTCAAATTTGAATTTCTAGTTTAGCAAGGATTGTATTTATCAAAGTCATTTTGTATTAGTGGGTAACGGTGACTTATCTAGAGAAATGATATGGATGGAAGTTGTACTGGTTATCACTAACGAGTATTAAAGCTTGAGGTTTCTCATTGCAAAAAACATGTTTTTAAATAATTGAAAATAAAAATAAAATAAAAATATAGAAAAAGAAGGAGAAGAAAAAGAAAATGAAGATAAAATTTTAAACAAGAAAAAATAGAAGAAGAAAATAAGGTAAAAACATTATTAAAAATAAAAAAAGAATAAGAAAATGTAAAAGAAAAAAAGAAGAAAATGAAGAAGAGAAAAAATGGAAAAGAAGAAGAAGAAGAGAATAAATTTAAAAGAAAATGATAAGAAAATAATGGAAAGAGAAAAAGAAAAAGAAAAGAGAATGAAGAAAAAAAACAAAGAAGAAGAAAAAGAAGATGAATGGAGATGAAGAACAACAACAACAATGAAAAACAAAATCAAATAAAATCAGATCCTCCTACCGTTTTGTTTGCTCTTTTTTTCTCAAAATTTCAATACAACAGATATAATGTCAAAATGCCCCACTCACTTTAAACAAATCCCACGGTTATAGAACCTCTAATTACTAAAAAAATCCATCCAACCTCTGATAATCCACGGTAATAAATCCCTAATATCTAAATTTTTGGAACTTTCATCTCGTCGTCGCTTAAAATTCTCTGCTCACCGCTCACGGCTCACCGCTCTACGCTCACATAATAGCATTCCCCACAGAGACAATGTGGTCAATGTGTGCCTTAAACACAAAATTCCTCCACACTGATCTTTTTGCAATCTCCTCTGCTGTAGGCACTGGTGCTTTTAAATACATTGAAGTTGGAACATCTTGTGGTATCTCCGCAATGTCTTCAAAATCCTCTGGTACATTGTCTGATAGGTCGTGAAATGCTTCTTCATCTGGCGCCATGACTGACAAATCAGCTAAATCTCCCGGTGTAGATGCTTGGGCCCTACGATGACCATCGGACGTCCTGAGCCCCGACCTAGGAACCCTGCCACGCGATCTTACACTTCTCCCAATCAACCTCCTCCCGCTTGGATCCAATCTTGATGGGCCTTCTCTTGAACCAGAAGCTACATCACTCTCAACACGCCGTAGCCTCTTCGTAGGACGTCTACTCGTTAATGGAGGATTTGGTAATGTCTGTACCTCAGAAGTTGAGGTGGGATGTTGGCCTCCACTTCCCGTCCTCCCCTCCAATGGTCGCCAATTCAGTTGCAACGGCTCAACAAGAATTCGATAAACTTTTGTTTCTTCCGGTTCCGTTGGTGGAGCTTGAGTTGTTACACGTGATAGGTCCCTCTCTCGTAAAGCCTCATATCTAATATATTCCTCCATAATCTTCTTAGCCTTCATTACCATCTCCGGTGATAACGCTAAACATGCTAAAACGTTATTGTATCTAGCAGTACGTACCGCAAAAGAGATCTTCAACCAAAACGCCTGCAATGATTTGAGGAATTTCACTTGACCTGGATTTTGAAGAAGATTCAAAGGGACGGGTGCAAGAAGCAACTTCTTCGAAAGATAAGTCTTCACCTCCGATTGACTTGGACCCACCGCGCAAGTAACGTAAACCATATCATCACGTCAAAGAGTGATTGTCTGGATTTTGCTAAAACTCTTCCCTAGCGCCGATGTATGCTTCCCCAGCTCAAAGGGATAATCCGTCACCCACAAGAAGGCGCTCGACTCATCCACTTCCGCAATCCACCAGCCATGGCTCTCCCAAATTCTGTCAATTTTTGGTGGTGCCATAACGCTATGCTCAAAAAACCTGTATATCATTACAAAACGATAGTCCTAATTAGTATGGAATAACTTGAATGTTTGAACCTCCACTCATTGCACAATTTTATTGAATATGCTACACCCTTTGTCCACCTCTAAAAACTTTTGCACTACAGAAGATCTAAATCCAATACCATTGTATTAAGCATGTTGTTAGTTCTTTGGTGAAATAACATATTAATCCAAGTCAATTATTTTCACACATTGTTACACATTTTCGGCCAAGGTACCAAAAAATCTTCTACCTTTCCACATATAACTTTGAGATCTTTGTATAATTCAATTTTGATTTTTCCTACGGCATTATGTGATGTAAACCTTCTTATTGACCATTTGGATTCTCATTTAATACAATATAAAGGTCACAAAAAAATATAACGTGAATTGTGAATTATTGAACCTCCACTCATTGCACAGTTTTTTAGAACATGCTACACTCTTCCGCTACGTCTAGAAATTGGTGTACAAGGAATTAACATCATGCTTAACATCATGGTAATTAATTGAGACCTTTTAAAGCGCAAAAATTGAACACCAAGTGATGTAAAAGTCTGATGATCCAGTAAACGCAGTGAAGAAAATAAACCCTTTTCTCAACTTCAAACACTAAATTCTTTCAATCCGTATAGTCAAAATTTATGAAATTTTGTTAGTATCTTACTTAATAAGTCATAATTGAGATCCTACGGTTTAAACTACAAATTGGTTTTTAAAAATTTTCTTCCTTGCTCATTGCACTTAAACGAGTAGTTTTAACGAGTTAGTCTTGAGAAATTGTTACATGTTTTATGGGCTAGGTTACGTAGGGTATTAAAGCGAGGGTATCAGCACCAGGTTATGACCTCTTGGTTATAAATCTAGAACATCTATCCAAAATATTAAATTATGATGTTAATTGCGGATGTTAATTGCGGGTATCAACTAGGGTATTGGTATTCAGTAGGCTTAAAGGGTGTGCGCGCGCACACCCCTGCTGTGTTTTGTAAGGAGCGACCTGTGCGAGAGGCTAGGGTTTTGAGCGGCAGGCTACCTTCCTCAAGAACGGGCACTACGGTGTTTCTGCAAGAATCTGCTTCTCCTCTCACTGCACTACGGTGCAACTTCTGCTCCTGCACTGCAACTTCTGCTCACTACACTGCTTCTCACCGCACCTCACTACCCTGCTCACTACACTGCTCACTGCACCTCACTACACTGTTTTTCACCGCACTGCAAGAGTCCGATTCTCACCGCACTGCCAACTTCTGCTCCTGCCAACCGGATCCAGCTTCTGCGCGATCACAACTTCTGCACGACCACAACTTCGCGATCGAGGTGCGTCGAGGTGCGTCGAGGTGGGGAGCTCCAACGATGGATCCAACTTCTGCGCAATTGAGGTGCGTCTAGGTGAGGAGCTCCAATGACGGATCCTTCTGTGCGATCGAGGTGCGTCGAGGTGTGTAGAGGTGAGGAGCTCCAACGACGGATCCAGCTTCTGCGCGATCGAGGTGCGTCAAGGTGAGGAGCTCCAACGACGGATCCAGCTGAGGGTTTCCTGTGAGTCGGGTGGGGAGAGTCGGGCGTCGGGCGGAGAGAGTCGGGGTGGGGAGAGTCGGGTTTCCTGTGAATTCAACGGCGCCGAAGTGGAGGAGCACCGAAGTGGACAACACCGAAGGCGAAGTAGAGAGCGCGGCGAAGTGGACAGCACCGAAGCGGAAGTGGACAACACCGAAGTGGACGCGCTGACGCCGCTCAAGTGGACGCGGGCTGCGCCGCCAGCGCTGCGTTCCGGGTGCGTTGTTGTGCTGCGATGAGCAGGGAAGAGGAGGTGGGCATTGGAGTGCGGGTGTAGGCTTGAGAAGGGGGTTTCGGGGTTAAAGGCATTTTCGGAGATGAAGCAGTTGCAGGGTGTGCGCGCGCACACCTCTGCAGCGGCTAGGGTTTGGGGTAGGATTTGATTTTTTAGGGTTTGGATTAGAGGTAGCGGCGGCTAGTATTTGGGATGTGGGTCCACAATTAGGATTTGGGGTGTACGTCTAGAGGCTACGGTTTGGAGTGTCTTACTTCGGGTGACCTCACCAAATTCAGTCCTTAGGTTTCGAAGTCAACATTGCAGTACCGTGCTGCGGGCTGAACTCAGTAGCGAATGGCTGCTATCCTGTGTATGTACTGAACTTTTAATGAGTTTAAAGTTTTGGAAATATTGAAGTTGGTGCTTTAATCGTGTGACAAACGATTGATAATGCTCATTGAAACTGCATTGTGACAAACGATTGACAATGCTCATTGAAACTGCGTTCACAAACTGTGGTATATGCTCATTGAAACTTCGTGACAGCTGAGATTTACAAACTGAGGTATTTGTCACACGAATGACAATGCAGTTTCAATGAGCATTGTCAACTGCGGTGAATGCTCATTGAAACTGCGGTGAATGCTCATTGAAACTGTCAGTTTCAATACCGCAGTTGGTGCTTTATTCGTGTGACAAACGATGATTCAACTACGGTATATGCTCATTGAAACTGCGGTGAATGCTCATTGAAACTGCGGTATATGCTCATTGAAACTGCGGTAAATGCTCATTGAAACTACGGTATATGCTCATTGAAACTGCCGTATATGCTCATTGAAAATCTCCTAAAACTGCGGTGTATGCTCATTGAAAACACTGTTAGGCTTTGACTGTGAAACACTGTTAGGCATGCTGAAATCTGCCCAAAACTGCGGTATATGCTCATTTATTCTCAAAATCTGCTCAAAATCAATTAGATCGTAGTGACTTCAAAAATTCACCAAAAATTGAGATTTTACTTTTTTCCGAATTTTGTTTTTCGTACATGTAAAAAAGGTAGTAAAGCATGATCTCACCGTTTGGATTTTCAATCCAATAATTTTTTACATGCCTTTTTAATTGTTGAAAATGGGCATTTGTATTTGTATTTCAGCATACCTCCATGTGAAAAATTAAGCATTTCTTTAGGTTTTATAGGTCCTATGAGGGTAAACATTATATGGACATATTCCTTACTCACATAGGAACATGAATTTGAAGAGCCTCATTTCAAATTTCCTTTAAAAAATTGTTTTTTTGACCCTCAAAACATTAGTTTTCCATTCTACAACAAGGAAAAAATCTTTTTTTTTCAACTTTGAACAGTATGATCTCACAAATGGTGAGGAATTTGAATCTAAGATTCGGTATGCATGTACATGTACAACTTAGGTACTAGATCTTAAGGTTACATACTTCAAAAATTGTCAAAAATTGAAAATTTACATCTTGCATCAAAAGAGGGTAGTTTTGAGGGTTTTTGGTTGTTTTGAGGCCACTCACCTTTAGGGGTTAAGTTTTCAAGTTTTGATTTTGCAATGAAACAGAGTTAGAGATCCTTAGCAAGCTCACGTTATTTGCCTCGAACTCCACTTGCCTCCTCCAATCTACACACCAAAACAAAGCTAACTGTTATTAGCAAATGACCTAACGAAGACACTTGGTTTTGATGTTGCAATTTCAGGAGAGCTTACATTTGAAAGTGGGAAGATAAGTGATCATTTAGGTTTGTACGGAAACCTTATATTCACATTGAAACCTTGTGCCTCAAGGTGAAAAGTGAAATTTTTACTTTTGGACTTTGGAAATTTTACTTTGTTTTCTATTTGTTTAAACTTTTTACATATTATATTAAATTATTGTGTTTTACCTAATATAAAGATACTTTGGAGTTTTCATCACATAGTTTCAACAAAGCACCATATAAAATTTATGCAGGTTCCGCAAGAAGGAAAGAGTTGAAGAGCATGTCTACCAACAATGGGGGAATGGTGATTTAATGTTAAACACCATCAAATACCGCTGCTTGTACTGCTAATACTTGCAATGTATCTTGAGATGAGAAATTACTTTTTATTCATATTTGAAATTGATTCCCGATCGATCTTCTATTTTGTGTTGTTGTTAGACTGACCTACATTTGGAATTACAAATCCTTTCTTGTATTAGCTGTTGTAACAAGTTTCAATGGTGTCAATAAGAACAAGTAATATTATTTCCTCTCATATTTTTAAATTACATTTTTTGTCTCTACTGAAAATGTCTACATTAACTCAAATCATTTGCCCACATGATCACGCATTGTAAGACAAGGGATCCAAAAAACTTCTACTTTTCCACATAAAACTTAGAGATCTTTATATTATTTTCATTTTTTTTGTATCAGATGATGTGGTATAAACCTTCTATTTCACCGTAAAACATACGGATTCTCATTGTAAGACATGGTTACATCACAAAAAATATAACGCAACTTGATAAATTTTGAATTTCTACCCCTTCTACGATTGTTTCGAATATGCTACACCCCTTTTGTACCTCTAAAAATACGTTTAGAAGAATATAACATCATCATTAATATAATGGTAATGAACTTAAACATTCTGTAGTGCAAAGACTCGACACTATAATCTATCAATCTGTGTGGTCAAAGTGTATGAAATTTTTTAAGTATGTTACTTAGTTAGTCTTGATGGAGATCCTACGGTCAAAATGATAAATATAAGGTTTTATTTCCTTCCTTATCCATTGCACTAGAATCAACAATTTTGAAGTGTTTTTGGTGTGAAATTGTCACGGGCTTTTAGGGGTTAAGTAACATACCCATAAAATCTGACCGCATGGATTGAAAAATTATAGATTTTATAGTACACAACTTTGGTTCAATTTTTCCCTACAATCAGTCGAATACCGGAATTTGACTAATGTGCAACCATAATGTTTTTTTTTTTCAATAGTGATAATGGAGAGCCGTACAATTCAGACTCCTTTGATACGGCCACACATACAAAGGGATAATATGGTTTCCAATATCTCAGTGGGGGCCCGATTAGTACGAGCAGCACGTGCAAGGTATCCCATGGTACCGAGGATGCGTCAGACTGTGAAGAACATTGAACACCGATTTGTGAAGACCCACCGATTTGTGAAGACCCACCTGTGCGGAGCTCTTGTACATGGGATCGGTTTATATTGCGACGTGTGGTTTGGGGCTCACCACAAACATGATAGCAACCAAGTCGTCAATACATTGTTGTACGTGATAGGAGATGTGTTGCGGAGGAAGGGATTTTTGCCACCAACATTACGAATCCAGGCGGACAACTGCACACGCGAGGAAAAAAACATTTATGTGTTTGCTCTATGTGCTACATTGGTAGGATTGGGGTTTTTTCAGGAGGTGGAGCTATCTTTTCTCATAGTGGGCCATACACACGAAGATATTGATCAACGCTTCAGTTGTATATCAAATATGTTGAAGAGGTCGGACGTGGACTCGTTGAAGGAAATGATGAGTCTTATAGAACAAGGAACATCTCCTATGGAGGCATTTGTTAGCGCCAGGCTGTTAGAGGATGTATGGGATTGGAAATTGTTCATAACACCTCACTTACTAACAGGTCAGGATTCATTAGTGGGCATAACATTTCCGCACCACATGCGATTCTATATGGACAATCGAGAAGGGACTCGTGAGGTTCGAGTACAACACAAGCATTATTGCAAGGATCCATGGGGACCGGAGGCAGGTACAAAAACTTTGAGGTCGTTGCCAAGAAACGATGAGCGACCATCGTTTGCGGAAGTATTTGCAGCGGACGAACGGGAGTTGAAGGCGTTGGATGACTTCATCGTATATAAACAAAGATGTATTCAAAGGTTGCAGCATGAGTACAAGAATCGTACGGCAAAAGGAGAGGCTGAACTATTGAAAATCTATTTAGCTAAATTTCCACACAAAGACCGTACCAATGAGCATCGTTCCTCACCGTTTTGGCCTTCAGAGTTCTCCAACACCGGACCAATAGAGGGTGCATCTTTGGATATTATTGATGATGCAAGTGAAGCAAATCGCGAGATAAATGTCGTAGAGCGAGTACTAGCAATGCTTCCAAATGCCGAGGCTCGAGGATATTTTAGTTCTCGTAGGGGACGACCTTCTAATCAGGCACTACGTAGGGCACAAAAAACAGAGCGCAACTATGTTGAAGAATGAGCCGAAGAAGGAGCAAAGTATGAAGGTAATCATGACCCATTTCCACCATTCAATCCACAATCTGATATTTGTTGTGGACAATTTGTAGCCTTGAGTGTTGATCGAACAGAAATAGAAAGCGGTGTACCATTCTACGTAGGGAAAGTGATTGAGGAAGGAAAAAACCGATGGAGACTTAAGATAAAGGTTTGTTGGTATTGGCCCATCATCCAAGGGGGGGGGATTGATGGACATGGGTCCTCTACACAACGGTATGCAAATTGCATGGATTCATTCTGGGAGCCATCTGGGGAGAGCCATAGTTGGGTAGAGAAAGATGCATGCATTTTTTCATGGGTAGACACACCGGAAAGAACCATATCCGGGGCCAGCGGGTGGAGAAAGCGCAATGTATTTGGAGTGCAGGTTGAAAGCAGGATTCGCATTCTTCAATCAGCTAAGGCTCACATACTGCAGTATATTGCAATGCAAACCGAAGCTATCGATGACGACCGTTTGCAAGCAGCCCTAAATTCTATGTAGTAGGTAGTGTGCCTTTATGAGAGTATACTAGTTTTGTTTGGTAAATGCTATATAGTGTATGAGTAAGAGTAGTATATTCTAAGGGTGATGTAAGACGTTATGTCATTAATCCTATAGAGTAAAGGTGTTTTTATTATTGGTGCTAAGTCCATTTGTAGAAGCATCTATATTTAGTTTCCACCATTGTATGCGTTATGTACTACGTAGAATATCTTTTAATCAATTGCCAACCCAAGCATAAAGTATGTTTTTTTGTGAGTACGACTATTTGTGTAATACAATCCTTCAAATCTATCTTCGAAATATTGTGAAACTATATTAAACACACATTTATCTAATATTAACGAGGGGCCACCAAAAATTAGTTGAAAATGCCAAAAAATTGCTTCCAATATTAACAACCATGATTGTACATAGTATTGTTGCAGAAGCTATTTTTTTTAATTTTAGGAAAACATTTTTTTTTCTTTCAAAAACAATTTTTTTTTGCAATTTTTCCACTTATGTTCGCAATGGCCGCCTTTGTACCTAAGTGCACTTTTATTTGGTGAGTGCATAATTGCTTAATTGCATGTTTAAGGTGCTTACAAGTTATCCAATTTGATTCAAATATGTTTTTAATAAGAAGTTGTGATAGTGGAATCTTTGGATCTCAAGCATGTGATAGTATTTAGAGAGTTTGAGTAGTTTTCATTTTGCTTAGTGTAGGTTATTACACATTATGATGTAAGCTTGGAAGATCTCAAATCAACCTTTTAGTGCCTAAGTGGACCGGCAAGGCTTGGAAGAATCTACAAGCATGGTAGATTATGCAAAACATCATTTACCCAATTTATACATTTTATTGCAAACCCACTTTACAGAAATCGCTATAGTTTGTCAATGCATGAATTGGAGATCATGGGAGTGCGTTGAAAGTTTGTTGTGAAGTCAAACGTGTGTTTTGAGGACCATGGTTTCACCAATCCATGCATCAATTTGAGATTATAGGGTATTCTTGGAAATCTATTGTGACCACCAACATGCATTCCAAGACAACTACTTCGCTAATTCATTATCGATCATCTAGAGGCATTGCGAAGACAACTATGCGTTAAGAAGATTGCATCAACAACCAATAATGGAAAAAGTCACAACACCTAGAGCATGAAAATTGTCTCTATCATGGCCTCATAAGTTCTGAATGGTTAAATCTAAATATGTTTTTACTTGTAAAGGTATATTTTAGTGTTAAATCATGTAGGTGATATTCATGTGTTAAACCATTTAGTGCCGAGGAGGCCCAAAGAGGGTCTCCAAGGTATCTTTTCCTTGAATATCTTTCAATCCATCCACTTGTGGGCTTTGGCTATTCTTTAACGGAGGTGTGCCCTAAAATTTGGGATCTCATGTAACTCTCATATTCCGAATCTAATCTTTAGAGCCCCGCCAATAACATTTCATTAAGTAGTACTGTTAAGACTCACCTATTTCACATTGGAAAAGAATGTAAAAGAAATCTTAAAAGAAACTAAATAAATATAAAAGAGAGAAGAAGATCAGACATACCTCTGTATAACCGATGTGAAAATAGAGATCAAATTTAAAAGAAAATCTTCTAAACAAAACATGTCCCATCAATGTAGGTTGCTTTTATGATTTCATCCTGGCTTTTCACTAATGTCATCTTGTCTTTTCCTCTCAATTCCTTTAATGAGCCAACCTCTACTCTTTCTAGATGAAGAATCATTTGCCAAATTGGCTTTTGATTCCTTTAGAAAAACAGTGGATATCTTCCATCTATTTAATGTTGTGTAATGATTTCCACAAATTAGTGTGGCGGTAATATATACCCAACGTGTACATGATGTTTGCATTATCTATTACTATCATAAAATCTCATAGGTCTCCTGTGCCATGCTCGGCACTAAAATGTTAAGTGATGTAATTTGTCAGTTCAAGTGAGTCATATCATTAGAAGGGGACTTTTCATAATCTAAATTCCTCCAAGTATTGTGTGCTATAGTAATGTGGTCAAAAGTGCATTTGAACTAAGGAGAGTATTCATGGATTAAAATTAGGTAGTTGATTTTTTTGTAGAGATGGACAAATAAGCAAAAAAAAATCTAATTCTCTAAAGAGATTGATGCAAATAAAGTATTTTTTAAATATATTAGTCTATTAAGATAAGTGATATTGGAAGCTTTCGAAGGCAAATATTCCTAAATCAACAACAAATGACTGATAAACTACACTCACAAGTAAGTTATGATTGATCTAACTAATGAACATTTTTGTTATATTGTTTCTTTAGTAAGCCATAAACTCATGATGGTTGGATGAAGCATTTACTCTACTATACGATCGGTGTAGAACTGAGACTGTATAGATCATGAAATGACTTTCCAACATGTTGTGTCAATCCTACTTCATAAGTGAAGACTCAAAAATAATAGAACCTCTATTGAAACTTGGGAATGCTATCTAGTGAGCGGCGACTCGTGAACACTGAATTCATGATCGTTCTCCTCATTAATTTTATTGTGGAATTCAAAGGAGCACCTATTACAAACGTTGCCTCTAATATTCTGTTATATTCAATTCCATCCACCTGCAAACCGTGACTTGTGATGACACCAAGCTTGACTGGAATACTGAGGTCATAACACCAGTTATTATGTTCTGAGAAATTGTCTACTACGCCAAGATACATTCGTGGACCCACACATGAGATGCTTGCCTTTTGAAAAGCACATTCAAGTTAATGCGTCGTTGAACGATAGGGCGTTCCTATCCTCCGTATAAACTTGAGCATCATTCCACAAAGAAAAGAGTCTCTTGTCAATCCCCACACAACTATGCTTTAGCAAATTAGGATCAGGGTTGTTCATAAGACCTGGGGACATGCCCATCTGTCCATCCGAAAAGAGAATATTTCAGCATATTCGAGCATATTCGAGAAAAGTTTAGGAATATTCATAGAATCAATTGGTTATTTGTCCGGCACCGACCGGTTTGTTTGTCCGTCCAGTCCGTCCGATTTTAGCCATGTCCGTCCTTTATGACTTCCTTGATTAGAATGCATCGGTCCTTGACTCACCAATCCTTGATTTTGAGCTCATAATATGAGATTCTTTGGTAGTTGAATGTCCATTTGATGTGTTTCGTTGAACTTGAGGTAAATTTCTTCTCTCTCGTCTACAATTTCATTATGAATATTGTCATCAAACGCAATGCCAGTAGTTACGAACTTACCTCTTTCAGTGATGTTTATTCATATTGTTCCACTAATACCAATATGCATCCGTGTTCAAAGTGCATATATTTTTCTCATACATACTTAGAGAGGTGATTGTTGTAACATGAATTAAAGTCCAAAGTGTGCACGCCCAAGGCCAACCACCATCATGCTCAAGGATCAAACCGGCCCACGTCAGTAACCAAGTCTGCACTCCGGAGGCCACTTGTACGCCGGGACATGCTCATACAGCCCTAACGATGTGGCACTAAACGAAACTTGCGAAGTGAAGTGACGTATCTTCTCGATGTAGTGTAATTAGTTATATCTTCACGATGCTTTGAGCTCTCTTCGGGTCCAAGGCATAGCTGGTTTGATGTTACATATTATGCTTGGGCTCAACACATGCACAAGAATTTCAGGAGAAAGCCACGCGTTTGGATACCAACGTATGTGGCGTGCTAGCAACCCCTGTTCTGAAAAATCTTATCGTGGACCATGCTACAACTGCTGGTTCTATTCAATATCTCAAATGCAACCACTTGAAAACCACCTTCACCTTCGTACAACTACACTCATACGTACTAATTCCAAATGTCATCGTTTCACTCACCGACATATACTGATCCTTCACTTGTAGTACATGTATTTCCGATGCGTTCAAGAAAACAATGCGAAGCTCACTCAAGTACATCGGCAGGGACTCACACCTCGTATCAACGACATTTAGCTCTTTGTAATCATGCGCAGCCTGAGTTCCTACTTGTGTTCCACACCCTTTTCTATGCTGTCAATTTGGAAGCCCATCGTCTTGGAACAACAATGTTGAGATATGAGGCATTGATTAAGTCTTACTCGTTTCTTTGGTGTTTACATCAACACTGGCTACTTTGCAGAGTAGTAGTTTGTTGTGTGGAATTATGTTGGAAGATGGAAGGTTCGGGTTTGTGATGGCACGGTTTTGGGGTGATTTGAGAAAGCTTATTGATGAGCAAATGATACACAATGGCAACCGAGCTTCGCCCTTTCGTGATGGGAAAGATTTGTGAATCATGTAGGAGATTGCGAGGGGGATGATGGGGTTGCATAAGCAAGACATTATCCATCAGGACCTCAAGGCCTCCAATGTGCTCATTCTTCCTGAGACATGGGATGTTGGTAAGTTTATCATGCGAGATATTGATCCGGCAGAGGATTTTGAGTTTTACGCCATTATTGCTGATTTCGAGTGTTCACTCGGGACTGTTGGAATTGAATTTTGGTGAGCCCCAGAGATATTGATTGCTCTAAAGGGTCGTTGTTTCGAACCAAAGGTATGCACTGAGAAGTCAAATGTTTATAGTTTTGGTATGACATGCTATGAAATTTTGACTGGCAAGATACCTTTTGAGGGAGTGCTTTCAAATAACTATGACATAGTACTTGGAGTTGAAAGACCGAAGTTGCCCAGTGGCACACATCCATGGATTCAAAGCATGTTAGATAGATGTTGGCATCATGAGCCATCCATGAGGCCTTCCTTTGAGAAAATAGTGGAGGGATTTGAGACAATTGGTAATGCACTTATTGCAGATTTTATGGAGAGATGTTGAGAAGATAGTTATGAAGATCTGTCCCAAAGTGAATTTTAGGTATTGATAAGAAGTTGATTGAAAGTAGGTGTATGAGGAGGATGGGTGAGAGTGTGGTGAGATATTTTACAATAGCTTATATTCCAACCATTTAGCACTTTTAATGATGTTGTAATGTAGCCCATGATTAAGAATTCAAGTGTGATGAAAAGAAATTATCAAGGTGAAGTTAAGAATGGAAATGGTGGGAATTGAAAGATGTTAGTTTTATTCTCTATCTGAAGTACAAGCATTTAAACTAAGGATTGTTCTTTCATCAAACTTTTGTATATTTGAATGTATATATATTGTGACTATCAAGTTTTTGGAGAATCCAATACTATAATTCAAATATAATTTATTTGCAGCCTTTGCATCTGTTCATTGAAGGGTTTAGCTTTGCATCGTTTGAGAGTTGATCATTCATGCCTCAAGTATCATCATATGCCAAAGATTGGTGGAAAATTGATTGAAGTTTGCCCGAGGATTGGTTTTTGAAAACCAGAACTTCATCACACCTTCTTCATGTAAAGGGAGGTAAAGAGCCACCACACACATGCTGAACAATATGAAGGAAGATGCCTCGTAATCTTGCACGCAGCTCCTTGATTGAGCTCCAGCTGTTCCGGAAGAGGTTCTCTAGCAACTGTTGGGTCCACAGAATAACACACAAACCAAGTAGGCGATATTCTCAGTATAAATTTAGTGCAGCAAGAAACTTCAAGAAAGCAGACATCCACGGTTGACGATAGAGCAACAAAACTGATTTTGCCCACGTCCCACTTTTGCAAAAGTTTAAGACTGCACCAATAATTTTTAACCCTCAGCTCTACATCCTCACTCTTTTCATTATGATGTAAGCACATACTCTAAGGCTTCACTTGCTTGAACCACCTGTACAACCAAAGTGCTCTTTTTCAAAAACAAACTCTATCATGGCATGACACACAATGCCTCTGAAGCAACCCAAAATATCAACGTGTACCAGCTGACAATGTTCAACCAAAGCGGCAGGAGCTACATAACTCTCTGAAGTTTTAAACAAAAAGCGTCTTTCATGCAAGGTTTAGGGTTTAGGATGTTAGAAGAACTACAAGGGAAAATGCAATTAAGCATCATGAGCATGTGCACATTATCTCTCTTCCTTATCGGGCAGACTTGTTTCCTCACAACCCATGCCACAGACCACTAAACTCTAGGAGCCTTTGTATACAGATGGTGCATCAATGGATCTGTAAACCGCAGACCGTGGCTGTAGTGAAGCAAATTCAATGTCAAGGGTAGATGCTAAGCCTCTTTCTCCATTTTTGAAAGTAGGATGAGTAATTATCACATGACATTCCTACCACTGTGCACCGGAGCAAAGCCGATTGCCCTCTTCCGCAGGTCCGCTTTCACTTTCCTTTCTTGTTCTGCTTGGCTTCGTATCATTACCGGTGCCCTCTGTGAGTTCAACGCTTCTGTAGAGGCACTCCGCGTTGTATCATTTCTGTGGAATTTCAATTCGAATTTGGGTGAATGGACAACTTGGGATCCAGCACTAATATGCTCATTTCTGTCTACAGGAAACAGACACCATTGGTGTGGATGGAACGGTACTGGATCGCATTGCAAAGATCATGACGTACCTTCGTCTAAGTTCCGGAAGGGTGATAATTCTATGAGAGAAAATAAGCAGAACATCTATTTATCACGTACCAATTCAGATGCTTTGATGCTATAACAGATGCTGATGATTGTGACTAATTATTGCAGTGTGTCTTTTGTGCAGCTCATGAAAAAGAGGAAGAAGGACAGAACCCAGAGGTACGTTGACTCGACGTCACAAACTTTCCTAGTTGTTTATCCCTAGTGTATTTCATTGATGATGTAGCATTAGAGGTACTAGAATCATTAACTGTGCATTGAACTAAGTTCAATACATCTGCTTGACAGTATCGATCCATCACGGTAAGAGAAGAACAAACCGGCGGAGAGCATGAAGAGAAAGCCCCACAACTTCGGGACCCTCTACGCTGCCTCCACCGCAGCGTCCTGCAATCCCGTTGTGTCCATCAGTCCTTTCGCAATGCGCTCCTCATCCACAGCGGCGTCGTCCACCATGGCCTCCATCACTGCCCAACCTCCAAGGCTTCAATCTGTTCTGCCTCACCCAGAAATCGCAAACCTTTCACCGCAACACCCATGTAGCCAGCTCTGTAAACCACGCACCATCACTCCAACTCCAAGTAACCGTGAACTGCCAGAACCAGACCAGGATAAGAATTCCATAGCGAGCACCTAATCAACCACTGGCATCAAAAAGCAAAGCAGTCGACTCAAAGGCCGTGCCAACCCTGAAAAGATCAGACGATCAAAGAAATCGAACCTGCAGGTAGCAGTCGTGAGACGCACCTGCAAGTGAGGATGAGATGCAGAACATTTAAGCAAGAGCATTAGGTGAAACCAGAGAACCAGAGACCAGAGAAACCAGAGAGCCAGAGAAGTGAAACCAGAAAACCTCAGTTAAGCAAACCAAAGAGAACAAAGGAAGCTTCCTGGGGTGCAATTCGAGAGATTCTAAGATGCTGAGCGAAGTCATGATCCAGTGTTTACCGCAAAGTTACAAAGTTTGAGGAGTGGTGGCAGGTGACTTACTACAAATGGACGATTTTCATGTCTGAAACAGTGAGCAGAGGTCAATTTTACCTTCGACGAAGACAGCAGTTATGTGAACAGGCCTATTTCGCATAAAAAAGGCAACAAATGCAAAAATGAATCAACATACGCATCTTAAGTGAATCAAATAAACATATGAAAGGAAGACCTAGATTGCGGAGGATCGGCTCTATATTTGAAAAACCACTACCTCAAGAATAAAGTTTGATATACCTTGGGGTTTGAGATGGATAGGATCCCAAGAGCAAGCGGCACTGCTCGCCGGATGTTCTGTTCGCCGTATTGAAGTAGACGTTCTAAGGATCGAATGGCCATGTCACAGCCCAACTCTTCGGCCATTGCTACCAAAGCAATACCCAAAACAGCAGGAGCCTGGTGATTATCACCCTTCTCCAAATGATCGCCACACATGCTGAGCAGGGCTTGTACCTGAATTGACAAAGGAAGATTTCAGAGCAGCGTTAGTAGCAGGCACTCTAGAACGAGTTGTCTCTCAAGATATGTAGTACTAATTGCAAAAAGCCATTTATTCCAATAAAGGAGACCCTCAACGTCGATATAGCATCAATACGATGGTAATACTTTACATTGGTCATAAGACAGGGAATAGAACAAAGAGCTACCTTGAGAACGTTGCCTGTGCCTGCATACATGCAAGTGTCTATTGTGACAAGGCAATACTTGGAAATCTTCTCATTCTTGACGTCTTGGCCACCTCCATGGTTGCATCTGCAGCATCCTGCATATCAAAAGCGAAGCCAATTTAATAAACCTTATCCGTCATCTTCCGCAACATCGATATATATCAACAATAAAGACGGCTGTTAACATCATAATCACAATATTGCACTTGTAAACTCAGATTTTTTTTACATTCGTTGATTCAAGGTCTCAAAGCTGATTTAGGATGCACTGGCTAAAGGTTTCAAGATAGCCTTGTTCTTATATAACTAAGCCAAATAAAAGAAACAGCCCTAAAGCGAAAAACAATACCTGCTTCCCAAGATGTTGAAGGCCAAGCCCAAGACATAAAAAGCGGGCAAGTGGTTCTCCAAGCTCCTCATCGCCACGATCCATCAAAGCAAGAACAACAGATTGTGCAACATCTTCCTTGCAAGAACCAACATAGACAAGACCCAGAGCTACAGCAGCAAACCCCGCTAAATCTCTTGAAACCTTCGAATCCTGCACAATTGGTGTAAGTAGATCCAACACCTGCACAAAAACAGCAACAAACACAATATATTAACACAACTTTTATCATGGCTCTAAAAACCACAAACCAATTTTCGTCCGCTACCATGTCCTCCAAGATCAAAGCCCCAACTAAGAGCTGATAAGAAGTACAAATCATGATTAGACTATTGAGGCCACAAAAACCGAGAAGACAAGAATATAGCTGCAAAGTGGCATCGAACCTCCTCTTTTTGTGATCCAGCCTATGCTAATCCAAGGCCCAATAGAGCTCCAATGCGAATTGTTACATCGTCCTTGTTGACAGAGTCATAGAGAAGAGCATAAGCCTGCCACCAGCGAGTAATCCATTCAGAGGTGATTACATGTCACCTTTTCAAATCAAACAGACTAGAACAAACCGGAATAGCCTTGTCGTATGGCTTAATCACTAGAACCATCAAGATAATGATTGCTCAATTTCGATTACAAAAGTTTCACATCAAGCAGATTTTGTACCTTAGCTACCACATGGTATATTTAGCAGATAATACAAAT
This sequence comes from Bryoerythrophyllum caledonicum, assembly GCA_963971425.1. Lineage (NCBI taxonomy): Eukaryota > Viridiplantae > Streptophyta > Bryopsida > Pottiales > Pottiaceae > Bryoerythrophyllum > Bryoerythrophyllum caledonicum. The sequence continues at coordinate 16,824,385 of OZ020521.1, read as the reverse complement.
TCGAAAAGGACTGAAATACGAGGAGTTTACCAGGTCACACTCGTCGCGCACACCACAATTGATGATTCCCACAGCAACAAGGGCCCCAGCTACCACATGGTTGTCATTGCCGTACAGGTATTTGTCAGCAAGCGGAAGGCCTCCATGGACATCCGACAGCATAATAAGCCCCTGATCGAGCAAGCCCATGCACACGTGAAAGGATTAGCAATAATTCTCCACAAACAAAGAGTAAATTTGATCGTGTCAATCGTAAAATAAGCAAGATATGAAATTAGTCATTACCAAACTAGCTGCCGCACTAGCCTTCCCGTGCTCCTTGTTCTTGAAAAGCCAACCCCCAGAGCTACCTTCGGTCATTGGAGCGGTCATTAACTTGTCGTAAACAACCAGCAACAAATATTATTGAAGTTGAGTGAGGCAATTGTAAATTACATGACGAAGAAAATCTCCGTGACATGAATAAGACTGCATGACTACTATAGCAATGAATTACAGACAGTTAAACATCAAACTAGCCTGGTGGTTCCAGAAGGTGCTCGGATGTTTAAATCAGAAGCATACCACTCCAAAACAAGCATTTACGAATCCATTGACATATGTGGCAGCCAAATTTTGGCGAGCAGAATCTACGCTGGCTCCTGCACTTGCACGGCCATCCACCAAATGAGCCTGAGACACAGTATTGGTAGAAGCAGGGGCATTCACACCTCACCAGATCAAAAGGACAGATATGCCTTCAACTCCCCAGCGCGACCATCACAAACCTTCTTCAAAGTAACTGAGACAACGCATGAGAAAACTTTTCGACCTACTTGGCAGCCCAAATGTTAGGTTCTCGATCTCAATACTTTGGTTAAACCAAGACAAAATCATATGTCAAAGACTATGTTCACCTTGTAAAGATCATCCGGGGTTTTAGGCTCCATCACATCAAGATCACGAGCTAGAGTGAGATAGCCATCGCTCAACTTGCTATTGCTAATAAGTTCTTGAAGCAATTCCTGTTGCGTCTCATTGTCAGTCATTTCCCCGTCAAGCTCAATGGAGATACCCTGTGCATCAAACCAACATAATGAAGAGCTGCAGAGCTTCCCAAAAAATCACAAAGTAAGGCATTTTAGTGCTCAAGAGCACCCACGCATTATTCCCCTTATGAAAACAAACGCACTTAATCGATACCATTACAAAAAACATAATTATGAAAACAAAGAATGTAGAATCGTAATCTATTGTCCTGCACGGCCAACAGAGACTAAAACCCAGATGAAATTGAAATACTAACATAACAAGACGCTCACCTGTCTGCCTAGAATGTAGCACGGCTGCTGCTTTTCTCGAGGATCTTTGCAAGCCGCACATGTTGTTTTTACATACTGCACCATCAACATAATTCTTAGCTCTACCCAACCCTTGCAATCATTCGAGTGCAAAACCAACTATGAACTGAGAATTCGTGATTAAAAATATAACTCGAACTCAACTACATAGTAGTTAACAAACTTGTTCCAGACGACGTTAACCACTATCCCAACATAATGACATACCTGTGCATTTCCCATACGCAGCGCAACTCGCAAAGCCTCTGGAAATTTGTTCAACTTGCAGTACAACTGGTACGCAATTTTCAGAACCGCCATATCATCTGGTTCTGGGACATAACTGCATGGCCATTCAATCAGTTGATTGAATTCTCCTGAAAGGTATTCCGAATAGGCGCCCAAATGTTGCATCTGAAGTAAGAAACAACACTTTTCAAGCAGAACAAAGAAGAGCATGATGAAGAGCCTAGTACCTAGCAAAACTGATAAGATAGGAACATGTACGCTTATGGTTGGCTTTGTCAATATGGTCGATAAGCACGTCAAGTTTGTCTACCTGTAGAAAGAATCGCAACCATGAAAAGAAAAACTTCAATCATATATATCTACTAAGGCGCCACAGTGAAGTCCTATGCTACTAAGACAAGTAAGAAACTAACACAAGCTAACACATCGGACTGACGTACAAAACAGTAACTCGTGATGCCATACATTACCTTCACATGAAATGGACCAATCTGCTTAACCCTTCAACGCTGGGAGCCTATGACCATGGAAAATTCCCAATTTCATTTAACTGTGTGTTCTAATTTTTCATTCAATATGAGTGGGATTTTTTTAATTTTTTTGCCATTTTTCAGGGATGCAATCACTTGTTCTGATTATGTCACAAAAATCTCAGATTTGTTTGTGAAAATTCGAAATTATTGTGATTTCCTGAAGGAAAATTGAAGAACAATCATAATAAATACAAATTGTGCTTAAAAATTCTGAAAATTTCTCCAAAGGTGCACATTGTAGTGCCAAAACGTATGGTGTAAATGAAATTTCCGTGTTCAGCTTAAAATAGAAACTTGGTTGTAGGTCCAAGTTCAAATTGCAATAACTTATTCAATTTTAGGTATTTTTTAGAATTTCAAATTGGAATGGAAACTAGACTTCATAAACTTCATTTCACGCAAGTTCAAATGACATCAATTGAATGGATCAAATTCAGATTTTAACCTTAAACTAGAAGTTTCTCAAATACATTACATTGAGATCCCGTGTCACAAGCCTTTTCTTTCTTAGATGAAACATGATTACCTCAATGAGGCAAGTTTCATTATCATCTAATGCTTATACATTCAATAAATTCTTTACTAAAAAAAGATTGGATGAAAAACGACCATGGACGTTGCTGGTCATCCACAAATGTCATCCGAGAAGCTAGAAATTGGCTGCTTCGGCGTTTAACCCTTCAGCGCCCAGGAAGCCCGAAATGGGACTCCGGAGGTGCTCAAACTCAATTTGCATGAAATCCATGAGGAACTAGGCTTTGAGATACGAGGTTCAGATTTGCTCACTCATTACACGAACACTCTCCAACAATCAAATCATGATTTGGATTTGTAGAACTCTTGGAAAAGCTAGGAATACAACACAAAATACACCAAGTACACTAAAATACAGTGAATACAGTGAATACTATGCCACATACTATGTTGTATTTCACAAACATGCACATTGATTTTGGTCCTAAATTTTGATTGAACTTGGTCTTTAAGACATTCTTCATTGTTTTGTGATTGTTCATCTCTCTCCTCACATACGAAACTTCCGTTTTGATTCGTATAAGGTTGGAACATTTTGTATACAACCAAGTAGAAAAAAGAAAAAAAATCACCAATAATTGGGTATAAATATTTTCTTCACATATAATATGTCAATGCGAAGCTATCAACCTAGTGCACACGTGAATCGCTCTAATTCAAAGTAAAAGAATTCTTGCAAGACTCTATTAATAGTCAAAGTAGTACACCCTCCAAATTCCACAGTTTCACTACCAATATACGGTAACTTTAAACACTATAATCTATTCCATCAACGGTTGGATGTTGTGCAAAAGTTCCCCAAAGTTGAGATCATGGGTTAAGTTCAATTTTGTAAGGTTAGATATTAACATTAGTCATTGTATTTCCATCAATTCCGGTTCAAAGAAAAAAATCAGCAGAAATCTTGGTTTTTCCATAAACATCCCTGGGCACTAAAGGGTTAAGGGTTAACCAGGTCCATCAAGTCATCGTAATCTTTCTCAGCAGCCTGCGAGGATATCAACAGATAGATTAAGCAATACAATTAGATTTCACTATCCACTATTATAACCGACTAGAACTAATTTTGATAAATCTTAGAGATACACTAAATACGTCAAGACCAAGCACGAGTGAACATTGAAAATGATTCCTTAAGTATAATAAGTACCTGACGTATCTGAAACTCGTTGCCAATCTCTCCAGCCAAGTTCCAGCAGAATATCAAAGTGCAAACTGCCCATAAAGCCCCGATGTGTATTCCACCAAAGAAACTGACGATGAGGCTTTCATGAAACTATAATAAACCTTCACACCTCCTATTCAAAGAACAAGGCTTAGGATTCTAGCATAACATCATCGTACTCGTCATTGTTTCCTCTTGCGAAAAACAATAACTTATACGAACCTGACGTACTCGTGACCCCAAAAACCAATATCTCCGACTGTACCCTGCAATCTGAAGTGCAAAATTTCCTGCACAAGTTATAACGCCGAGGTTAAACCAACTGTCACATAAGACACTTGGCGAACCCAGAACTATTGCGACTTAATACAACTAGAATGAAGCAAAACAAGATTCAATGCCACTAGACTGCAGTCTCCGGTAAATCCATAGTTTGCAATTGAAGGCTGAGCAGGTGAGAGGAGTGCTCTTAAGGCTTAGAAAGCGTACCAGAAACGCTGTCTGTTCCACTTCCAAGAGAAAACCGCAATCGCCTTCTCCGCAATCACTGTCCACAACATCTTATCAGTTTCCCAAACGTGTCCGTTCAAAGCTATCTATCTCCGGGAAGTGTTGAGCATTGAACATCACGCATTGAATGATGCGAGCCTACAGAAAATTTGTGAAACTTCCACCACACGCAATTGCATGTCAGAGCACAATGCTGAGAGCAGGTATACCGAGAGTTCACGTTTTCTAATTCCGCGACACAGGCAAAGCAAGCTCGCGGTAAATCTCTGCCAAGAAGAGACCTCACACGAGGATACCTCTCAAGAACACTCCCTCTCTCCAATTCACGAGATACCAGGCCTCCGTCGAGATACCAGGCCTTACCAGGGTTTATCAATAAAGTGTGGTCACTGTTGAATGACAATCTGTTGAGCATCCATAGGCCGATTTGGGTACCTGAGGAACGAGGAGGCACAGATTACATGGACGAGAAACAAAACTATTGTTTTGAGCTACGGGAATCACGAGTTTTTCCTATTGAGGATATCATTTACAGCGACAAGGTAGAGCTTTTGCCCTTTCCTGCATTTTCTGTTGCTAGAAATATTACAATTTTTCTTAGATAGCATAATATACTACTACTGTAGCCTCAACTCAATATTATGTCTAAGTCGAGTTTGGCTTGTATTCGTCTGTCCTATAGTGTGAGAAGGTCGACGAAGATGTGTGGCACAAACACGTAGAGAGAATGCAAGAGAGGTTACCTGGATTCATTGAGGTGCTCAATGATCAGGAGACAAAGACACTGGTAGGCCATGAGGTGAGTAATTTTTGCAAATTGTAAACCCTCTTGTTCATCACAAAATATTTTCTCAGAATGTACTATTTCATCTCTTTCTATTAATGGATGATTAAATCTCAAAGATTTGATTCTCATGTGCACAGAGCATCTCCAAATTCTCTACTCGAGCAGCCAGAGCAGCTCTGCCTGCTGAGATCCTTGCAGTGGTGAGGCCAAATCTGTGTAAGCCTGGAAATTCCACGGTGGTAGCAGCCACTCACCTGGAGCCAAAGTTCATAATTGGGGAGGCCATGGAGATGAATCTGGTAGTCCGAGAAATAAAATACCACCCTCAAGCTGTGAAGTTTCCCAAGAAGACCATGGACCAAGCGACAAAAATACATGAGACCACCGTTTCATCAAGCAACGAGCGCAAGTTTCCGAAAGACATGTACAGCTTCAATACCACAGCCCTGGAGAAGATCACTAAGAAGAGTAGGACATACTTTTTCATCTTCTCTCTGGTATGTATACGCCGCCTCTCAAATTACCTTTTTCACAACCTGTTCCAGTTTGACTATGACTTGACATCTAATGAACAAGCTTTGCAAGATTGTTTTAACTTACATCCCATCTGAACTAACTTACATTCCATTTTCATCATACTAACTATGCTTAATATATCAGTGCTTCCGGGAGAAATGTCATCAGCTTGCATCATAAATGCAAGCGAAGCACCAGGCAACCATCTCTACCCTGGGCAGATTATTGACGAAATGATCGTTGAGGTAAGTCAAGTTCTCGTTTACAGCAGCACTATGTAGTTTGATCCACTGTATTGTAGTCAGGCTGAGATTTAGCCAAGTATGGCCAGTTTGTGTTTAACACCTTACCTTAAATGCGGCCTTTGTACAGTTAGAATTGGATAGTGATATGATGTTTCACTATGTTTCCCCGCCAAGGATAGAGCATAAGATTATTGAAATAGTACTGTCGTTCTACGTGCAGGTTCAAGACGAATGTCAAAATCCCGTTTCCAGTGGCAAGAAAGTGAAGGTGCTCTTGGATGGTTTTGCGTTTCAGGATAAGATCGGACCTGAACGTTCCGTGAGCTCATCTCCTCTTATGCACACCACTCATTTAATAGTCTCTCGTCCTTCATCCTATGTGTGGGTCAAGTATGTGATATACTTAAGTCCATACACTATTTAATATTATATATCGTCCACTCAGATGGTGAAAAGTCTAAGAAAGAGCATCCTTCCTAGCATGGAACTGTTCTTTGAATCTGGTGAGGAGCTCCATCTGTAGTGGTAGCACTTGCAGAAGCCGCTTGATAGGTAAGCAGAGGCCAACACAAAACTAGGGAACTTGGAAAATGATCAACCAGCAACGAAACCCTACAAGATCTGAAGGTAGACTGAGACACGAGCACAGACTGAGACAGTGATCTAACGAGTACAATTATGGAGTATATGAAGAACAAATCGTCCACTTCTGCTTCTATGAGTTAACACAACCTTCACTAACTGCCTAAAAAAACCACCTTCTTGAATCATCATAGGTCACCTTAAGAAGATTCCGGAGATGGTTACAACATGTAGGTTTGCTGACTGCCGAATCTCATCAGCTCAATCTCCTGTGCATCAAGATGATTACAGCTCTACTCTACTACAACACATTGATGAACCTTCAGGTCCGCTTACAAGAATGTTGGAAACCAAGTGACACAATCCGCTCTTGCAATTGATTGAAGGTCCTGTCATAAACAAGGTCAGCCGAAACACAACGTTCTGAGCTTTCCAGAATCGATATAAAGAGCACAACTGACAGGAATTCCTGCTGGATACAAACCTGTTGGACACAGGAATGTTCACGCCAATAGTCAAAGAAATGCTGCAGCTCAATGCAAAGTTTAGATACCTTCGCGGTTGTGCTTAGGTTGCTTTCCACGCCGTCAGACAAGGTTGCAGCGAAGTTGAAGCGCCCTCTTTCACGTCTTCAGTCTTGGCTCTTGCTCAGGAAGGTCCATATTTCTACTCCATCTCCAGTGCCTCCAAGAGAATCATCACATCTTGCAACCATGGCCCCAGATAGGCAAGTAGTGACTGCCATATGTGACTTCCTCTGTCATCCCTTCTCCATTTCAGATAGAAAGATTCAAATGAACACCTGCCGCAATCAGCAACGAACCCCTCATCTCATCATGAAAAGTACAATCATGCGTCATAATGGTAATAGCACTGTTCTTTGATGCTAAGCAACAGACTTTGCAAATAACATGTCCACAATCGTCTCGATGTAAACTTCCAGAGCGTGAACACTAAGCAAAGCAGCCAACTCAAAGGCCGTGGCAACCCTAATAAGATCAGACGATCAGAGAAATCGAACCCGCAGGCAGCAATCGTGAGACGCACCTGCAAGTGACGATGAGATGCGGGTTCCGAGGGCGCCAGGTATGCGAGAATCGAGTGCGATGGCGAGGATGGGAACGAGGAGAGTGAGGATGCTCGCGGACTGCTGGAGTGAGGTGAAAGCAGAGGCCAGGTCTGGTGCAGGTGACGACGACCAGGAGCGGGGCAGGACGACCGGAACTGTAGCAGCTCTGCAAACGGAGATGACCAAGTGCCCGGAATCGGTAAGATGTGGTATTTGATAGTTTCAAAGACGCGTTACTGTGCGTCTTCTCCCTCGGGTATAAGAGTGCGTGCTTACCGTCCCTGAGAGCTCAGTCGTTGAAGAGGGTTTGTGGTGCCGTAGTTGTGAGGTCAGGGTCATCACCTCCACTATCTGGAGCGAGGAGTTAGGGATGTTTTGATGTGTGTCGAGTAACGAGTAAGGATTGTTGTCTGTGGGGTTTCGGTGGGGCTCTCTTTCGTGCTCTCTTTGCAGGTCGGACTGGTTTTTCCATTGCTGTGGGTAGGGGAGGCACTGTCTGGATTCGTTGCTTTCGTGCGTGTCGAGCTTGACGTTGTGGGAGGGACGTTGTTTCTTGCACCCAGCTTTGCTGCTTGTGCATCTTGTCGCGATCGTGGTGCTTCCTGGTTGTTGGCCGAGGCTGGCTGGGTGTGGGCAGAAGGGTACTTGCTACCTGATCAGTGGATTTTGACGAGGAGTCGGTTGTTGCGGAGCTTCGAGGATCCAAGTTTTGCGATCTGAGAGATCCGCCGAAGTTGGTGAGGAGAGTAGTTTGCGGGATCTAGGCGATGGGGCAGTCATGGCCCAAGGCTCTGGTGGACGCTCTGTCCGCCGTGGTTCTGGTGTGTTCTGGTGGTGAGAGCGCAGCTAGTTCCGCAGCATCGTCTTCCAACCCCGCACTCTCTTCTGAGTTCTTCTCCACTCGCATCCAAGAAATGATTGAGAGCAGGGGTAAGTGCAAGACGGCAGTGGATGCGGCGATCGAATCGTCGAAGGTGCATTGGAGTGAGCTACGGGAGTTGGGGAGCGATAAACAGAGTGGGGTGGAGGAGCTGGAGATCGACAAACAGCATTGTACTGAGGCAGACAAGGTGTTTTTCCGGGATTGCCTCTTAAAGAAATCTGATGGACGTAACCAGGAATACTTCTGGGACGAGGAATTCTTCAGGGAGTGGGACGCGCATGCGTTGAAAATGGGAGAGAGGATTGCAGAGGGAGCACAAGGTGAACTTTTTATGGTTCATGGTGTGGAAGACAGTCCTACTTCTCTGGTAATGAAAGTGTTCAAAGCGGAGGCGGGGAGTTTGGAAGCTCTGCATAAGCTATGGCCCCCGGGGATGCTTCAGGCTATCCAGTCTCATCAGTTGAGTGCATTTTTTATTAACAATTCGAATCAGCCAAATATGGGTGGAGTGTCTCCAGTAGCGTGTGGAATTATGTTGGAGGATGGAAGGTTCGGGTTTCTGATGTTACGGTTTTGGGGTGATTTGAGAAAGCTTATTGATGAGCGAATGATATACAATGGCAATCGAGGTTCGCCCTTTCGTGATGGGAAAGATTTGCGAATCATGTATGAGATTGCGAGGGCGATGATGGCGTTGCATAAGAAAGACATTATCCATCGGGACCTTAAGGCCTCCAATGTGCTCATTCTTCCTGAGTCATGGGATCTTTATGAGTGTATCATGCCAGATTTAGATCCGGCAGAGGATTTTGAGTTTTACGCCATTGTTGCTGATTTCGAGTGTTCACTTGGGACTGCTGGAACTGAATTTTGGCGAGCCCCAGAGATATTGTTTGCTCTGAAGAATCGTCGTTTTGAGCCGAAGGGATGCACTGAGAAGTCAGATGTTTATAGTTTTGGTATGACTTGCTATGAAATTTTGACTGGCAAGATACCTTTTGAGGGACTGCTCTCAAATAACTATGACATAGTACTTAGGGGTGAAAGACCGAAGCTGCCTAGTGGCACACATCCATGGATTCGAAGCATGTTAGATAGATGTTGGCATCATGAGCCATCCATGAGGCCTTCCTTTGAAGAAATAGTGGAAGAATTTGAGACAATTGGTAATGCACTTATTGTAGATTTTATGGAGAAGTGTAGAGAAGTTAGTGATGAAGGTAGTGATGAAGATTTGTCCCAAAGTGAATGTTAGGTTTTGCATCCCAAAGGATGTCTTTATCCCTAGTTGCATGTCCATTTTTCTTATTGTAAATACCTCCACTTGTGATGTTTGGCGACCCATGACTTAGAACATTGATCCATTCAGTTGAGTGCCATTATCTTGAGTCAAAGTACATTGGTCATGTTCAGACACAAAGAAAAAAAAACAATTTTACACTCTTCAAATGCATGTATCTTACAATATGCACGATTAAAGTTTACAAAACAAATTTGGGTGTCTTCCTGTATTAGTGATCCTACGTTTAAAAATAATAAATGATTGTTTATTGATAATCCCTAAGAGCCCATTCAACCCAGGGGGAACTATTTGCATTTTGGGGAGTACACCTAAAATTCAAATATAAAATCTCCTTCCTTTGAAATTTTCAAACTACACTAAAATTTATGTTTAGTGTAGTGGTACGAAGAGTGTACTTATCCTAGTACATTATTTGTATTGAAGTTGACAATTGGTGTTAGCTACCAATGTCATTAATGTAACCTTCACTCAAACCCCAATCAGTCCCACAATCATTCGAGCCCATGCTTCTCTTCTTTTGCAACTTTCAAATGGTCATAAGTCATTCAAAACTTGTCCAAATTGGGCAAATGAGGTGTTTTTTAGCATCTATATTTTCTGTAGATGGCAAAAAACACCTCATATGTCCAATTCGGGTTTATAATGAATAAGTTGTGGCCAATTGAAAGCTGCTGATAACATACTCTGACAACCCTCCATTGTTGGACTTTTTTTTATACTTCTACTATTGATACACTAAATGTGCACAAGTGAAAAAAATTATGTTGAAATCTTTACTTAAATTGACAAATAGTGTAGAAGTTGGCATTTAGTGTAGAGTTTTGTCACTACACTAAATGCCTCGTTTGCAATTGGTGTATGGGTTCGCATTTAGTGTAAACAATACTAAACATAAATTTTAGTGTAGTTTGTCCGTGATAAGAGCTTTGTGGAGGTATTTTTTATATTACTTTTGGATTTGTGGTTTCAAAGTTAGTACCACTTAAAGTTATATTGGGGACTCTGGGCAACTACGAATTTTTTAATAGAAGTTTCTACCGACATTGAGATTTTTCATACATATAGATAATATTATCTTCTTTGAAGATGTAAAAAAATTTCTTGTCCTTAGTGCAAATAAACATTTTTAACCCAAGTCAAACATTTTGGTACATTCCGGGCAAGGAGGAAAAAACTTCATCTTTTCTACATAAAACCTAGAGATCTTGATATTTTCACTTTTTACTTCTTCAACAATAATATGTGGTAAAAAAATTCTTATTGACCGTTTGGATTATCATTACGAAGCATATCAAGTTCACAAAAAAATAAAACATGAAACGGCAAATTTTAAACATCCACTCTTTGCACAGTTGTTTTGAATATGCTACACCCCTACTCTACCTCTAAACATTTGAGTATAGGGAAATTACATCATGCTTAAGACAACGGTAAAAGATTAAGAACTTGTATAGTGTAGAAATTTGATATAAAGTGCAGCCAAACTTTGTTTATCCACTCAACGCACGAAAGAAATTGAACCATATTCTTGACTTCAAACACTATAGTCTTAATCCGTGTAGTGGATCACAACCCAAAAATTATGGTGAATTTGTGATGAAGTCTACTTTAAGATCTTATAGTTGAAAGTCCAAATCTTTACTTCAAAATTAGTTTCTTTTCCCCCCGTTTTGGTAGTGGCAGTTTTGGAGTGTTTCTTGAGGCAAAATACCTTGAGCTCTTAGGGGTTAATCTAATAATATATCTCATCTCAAAGTGAGAGTTTTGAGGTAGTTTTGGTGAAGCTTAAGGCACAGTCCTTTAGGGGTTAAATGAACTAAGCAAGATAATGTGTGTGAAGAGCACCTTTCAAGTGAAAGGACGAAAACTCTGCTTTTTGTCTGTTTTCTCGGAAAACATGCTTTCGTATTCATCCATTGAAGTAAAATGTCAGACTTGCATCTATTCCTTCAATTTCATGTGCATTACGTACCCACATCATCAAAGACCTATTCACGCCACTACTTCTTATGAAAAGTCCAAACATGCCTATGAATTTCATAGCCTAAGTGTAATATTTAAAGTTGGTGATGTTCATACAGTAGGTCATGGTAAACCTCATAAGAATAGTTGTACAACAGATTAGAAAATCATAACTTTAAGCCTTGAAAGGTCAGTGGGGACCTTATATATGGTCACATATTTACTTTTACCATTCAAAAAATGTAATAAAATTTAGCAAGACATACACCTTTAGAGTGAATATTCTTCAACTAACATCTTTCATCATGCTCAAATACAACACCATACATGTAAAATACATGACCATTTTCCAACTTCTCAAGCATGTTGTAGGTGCAATAATGATCTAAATTAAATTTGTCATGTGTCATTAAATCTAACTCAACACATGCAATTTTTTGTAACTATAGTATACTAGTGGGTGCCCATTGTCCCCAACGGGCTAATGGCAATCTTTAGTTAATTTAATGTATAAATTTACTAAAATTAGACAATATTATATGACAATAGCTTAACTCAAACTAAAACTATAATTTAACATAACTTGAACTTTTTCTTGTTTCAACAATAAATGGCTTGTGGATGGTTATGGGTTAGCGGTCATTAGTAAGCCCACATCCATAGGCCTGGCTTTACCAGACGGACTATAATCTTTTATATATAAGAGATATCAATTATTACATCTTGCATGCCAAATACACAAAAAACATCTTGTTGCAACTCAAATGTTGCAACCACAATCGGCTCCTAAGACCTTCAAGGGCTTATTTAGCGATAATGACACTTGCTACCAGCGACACTATCTTGTGAGCGATGAGCAGCGAGCGGCGAGCGGTGAGCATAAAAATCCTGAAATCTGGATTATTTTGGTCATTTTTTTGGGGAAAAGGTGAAATTAGTGGTTTTTTCAACAGATCATCCCATTTTGGTGACATGTTTTCCATAAATTTCTAATTTTAGAAAATACCCTATAGCCGTGGTGTACTGCGAAATTGCATGTTTTTTCTTTATTTTGGTTTTTTAGAGTTCCTTGTTTTAATTGAAAGGTGTGTCATAATTTTTTCCCATGAAGCTCCTACATTTGTAAAGTGCCATATTAGAATGAAAAGCACATATTTACTTAGGTATAGGGTTTAGGCGTCGTGGTAGAATATCATACGAAGCGGACAATTTTTGACAGTACTTGCTAATTTATAATAATATTGATCTTGAGAAACAACGGGTATCACCTAGGTATTAAGTGAATATTTCACTGGTATTAAATCGGTACCACATCCAAATTACATGAGAGGGAAATTGTTTACTACGAAATGCACGAAAGTCACCTTTGCCTTCCATGCATATCATTCGCACAAATCGCGAAGACAATTCCCAGAATATTGGCATAGGCGATTTCTAATGACTTATGTATAAAATCGTCACCTTAAACCGTAGAACACGCTAAGTACAGGATTCTACTGCTCAGAATAATATAACGGAATATAATAACATATTACATTAATTCATGACCATCAGCTACAATCATGAAATCAGGTACGGATTGAGGATGTATAGATGACGAACTCTTGAGCATTCAAGAAATATTAATATTTCTGGTTGCAACAACTTGAACGCCTTCCTCACGCTCGTTTAGTGATGTTAGCAAGCTCAAGAATGCACATAACTTCGTTAAAGCTGTAGCTTGGAGCATGCATGAACAGGTCCTCTTTGTAGTCCATCTTACATAGATAACGTAAGACGTAATACACATGCTTGCAATACTTCCATTGCCCCTTCTTTCCCAACGCTTCGGATTGCATCTTCAAAAAATCTGGGCATGAACATCCTGGGGGGTCCGTAAACGTGATGCAATAAGACTTGTCCTTCCCTGTGTCAAGAGTGATAACGCATCCCCATCCCGGATACGGTATGGCTAACAGATTCGAGACGTAGCAGTTATTCATAAGAGCTGCGCTTGACCACTTGTTGCATTGGTCAATTATGGGAGCATCTATTGTCCATTCCGAAAGCTGTGGTGAGAATTCGGATTTGCTGGAATGGGGAAGTGAGATCGCGGAAGAGGCATGTCCATAGACACTTGGAATTGTCGTCGTGGTGAAAGAGCCCCACGCTGTTGCAATTGGAAACCTGCTTCTTCCAATGCTAAAACCTCATGCACAGTCAAATTGGTGCCAAGTTTCACAGGCCACAATATTGGAACTGATGGCCAATCCATCACAAACGCTTTCTTCGACCCCTTTACACAGCGGCCTAGATCATCTGGACAAAACGAGAACTCCGCAGTAACATTACGGGGTGATCTGTAATCCTTCTTCATACCCAAATAGGTGGGGGCAGGAGTTCCATTACTTCCACATGAAACTTTGGTGTTGCAAGGCTCACCACTGTCAGCCTGCAATGCTTGGCATTTTCGAGCTGACTTTATGGGAGCCGAGCAATGTGCCACTTGGACGGATCACAGTCCGATTCGAGAACGGAGGTTGTATGTTGGACACCAGAGTCCTGTCCTCCAAGGGCCTCTTCGATGCGAGCCCGAGTCACCCTTTTACCATCACGGGGAATTGAATAGTTCACCGTATCAGACCTGTGCGAATCGTGGGACGACCCGGGTGGCATGTCAAGCTTGCGCTTCGTGGATCCAAAAACCTCCGCACCTTCTAAGCCGCATGTCCTGGTTAGTAAGTCCTCAGCTCCGGGGAAGTTCCTAACAACATCAGCTATGAGTTTAGGATCACCCAAACGTTGTACGGAACGCAACCGAAGCGTACCTTTGTCCGGACCTTTTCCCGACGTGCCGCCCTTCAACCATGCTCGATACGAAGTAATCTGCATAAAAGCACGGATGAGGTTGTCTACGGTTGCTGCGTATAGACACGTCATTGTGTTCCGGATTGTTGGAGCCAACGATTGTGGACTGTTTTGGCAAGGTTGCAGGAAGGCATGTCAGCCCTCTCGTCAAGCGTGAGATCCTGAGGAAAAGCAACGTTTGTCAATAAATAGGAGCTAATTACACTGAAGAATCTAATGGAATGTCAACTATATAAAGCATGAAATATACTTACAAGTTGCATTGCGCCGCCCCATTGTCGGTAACGGAAGTGCCAGAATGCCATCCAATCCTCAAGAGAACGACGTCCGATTTCGGTAGTGGCACCAGAGGACAACCACCACGCTCGAATGACATTGTACTGAGCTTCAGCCTCGTCATGGGTCTTCGCATTTTTCCAGATTTTGCATAGGGCAATGTGTTGCTCTTGGAAGCCTGGAAGAATACTTCTAGAGGTCGCACGCTGAAGACACTTTGTCCAATGAAATAAGCATGTTTGTTCCCTACTATCCATGGGCTTGTCCTTGTCGCCGCTGCCATAAACTCGTCGAATGGCATGCCAATTCGCACCAGCACTGTCAGCCATGAAGCCTTTGAAGTTCACGTCTTCTAAGCCATGTTGTCTCATTGTATCATTTAGATTCTCCCAGAACAACTGCTGTACTTGAGCATCCTCGGATTGCATATCGCACATGGCGATTGTCATTACCTTACAATACTTGCTGTCGTACACATGACATGCCAATTCGCACCAGCACTGTCAGCCATGAAGCCTTTGAAGTTCACGTCTTCTAAGCCATGTTGTCTCATTGTATCATTTAGATTCTCCCAGAACAACTGCTGTACTTGAGCATCCTCGGATTGCATATCGCACATGGCGATTGTCATTACCTTACAATACTTGCTGTCGTACACATGACATGCCAATTCGCACCAGCACTGTCAGCCATGAAGCCTTTGAAGTTCACGTCTTCTAAGCCATGTTGTCTCATTGTATCATTTAGATTCTCCCAGAACAACTGCTGTACTTGAGCATCCTCGGATTGCATATCGCACATGGCGATTGTCATTACCTTACAATACTTGCTGTCGTACACATGACATGCCATGGTAGTCCAGTCCTTGACTCGTTTGACATGATCAAACATCAACCAACAATCTTCAAGGTCATTCCCGGGTTGCATATGCCTAAGGAGGTCTACTCCACTTCTACATAGGTCGACAGACATTTTCAAAAGGAATACTTTACCTTGAGACTGGCCGGGAAACTTGTTTTTGTGGATGAACACGAATTTGGACGACTCTTTCAGCTCCATGATGTTGTCCATTACACCCTTCCCACCACTGTAGAACTTCTTGCATGTGGACACTAGATTCCTTATATTCGGAGACGAAAGAGTCTCGAATTAATCAAGGACAGCATCCAAAGATGCTTCTTCAAGGTTGGACAATTTAGACTATGGACGGATCAGGTAGTCGGAGAGGAAATTCTTGCTCGCAGCCATGACAATTGCAGAATTAGTAGCCTTGGGCGTACGTTGGACTTCTTTTGCTACGCAATCGTGCATGACGTCCATGGCATCTTGATCTACACCTTTCGAGATAGGATGAAGATGATGATCCAAATGAATTGCAGTGCGCATCCGATCGGGGTCGATAGATGTCACATAGTATGTACGTGCATCACAAAGAGCAAGACAAATTGGAGGGGTTTGACAAACCTTACATGAGAGCGTAGTTTTCTCGGATGGTGATCCCTTCACTGAAAATGGAGTGAACGCGAACCCGCTCCACTCGGTCTGATTTGAGCGTCCATCGTTTCGTGACTGATAATCACAACTCATGTTAGGGCACTGTAGATGCCCCGTACATACAGATTTCCGATACGTCAGACCAAAATCGTTCTTGATATTTGTAGTCACTGTCTTGCACCACGTGTGACCATCGTGTTGTTTACTCATCCCATCTAGGCCCCCTCCGTACTGTGGGGGAATACCCTCCGGGAGTGGTGGAAGTTCAAATACCACGTCCCCATCATACTTTGGAGGCAAATACTTAACATGTTTCAAATCAAAACTATCGATATCAATTCTAGACAACTCAGACCTGGACCCTTTTCTATTACAGGTATGCCGTACATGAATTAGTATGCTCCTGACGTTGCGCGAGCCAGGATTAACTGGGGGCTTCCCTGAGGAATAGGACGGAGACGCTTGAGCAAATGATGGAACTGGGGTAGTATTAGTACGAGTAACTAATTCATGAGTTGAGGTCCATGGGATCTTTGACTCAGCAAGGTTCACATTAGATAGTTCATCTTCCTTTGTATCGCTAAGAACATGGACGCTTGGGTTAGACCTAGTGCCTAAACCGGACACGAGTACGGTATCTCCAGAATCGGTCGGAGTAGTCATGACAGCTACGGACGCATGAGCGGCGAATTGAACATCTGTAACACCAAATACTTTGAATGAACCACGACACAAGCTCCAAAAAAATCCAGCTGCGTCATTGTCTTTCACTTGATAAATAGACTGCTCATGAATACCTTTGCTATCATAGACCTCTTGTTCAATGTGGACTGTGCCAGCCCGATAACCAAAACGAACACATAGCATTGACTCGGAGATACAGACTGTGCTATTGTCGCCAATGGGCACGACAAGTGGAGCGCCGCCTTGATGAGAAGTAAGAGACGCCATGCACACCGACTATCAAAGGCGGTGTTAAAGGAGGGTGGGGTGCAATGACAACTGAATTGCGAAAGAGAGAAAGAACTAACTTGCCACCCTCGTTCAAATATTGAACTGGTAAAGAATTGATTACGGCGGAAATATATTATCTTATATATGGCAACATACGTGGAAATCTATAAATTTCGAAAGAGTGAAATTACGGCGGAAATACTTAAATCTATAGAGAGTAGTTCCTTTCCAGCCTGTTGGCGGCTTGAGTGTACAATGACACTAGTTAATCTTCCAGATTAAATTGGATTAAGAAAGTCGTGAGCTGGAATACCGATTACCAATTTTGTTAATTGTCTTGTTGTAGTCACATAATGAATACAACTTTAGATTTTCCGGATCGTAAATTTTCAAATATGAAGATGCTTAACAATAATTGTGCCCCGTAATTGAAGGATGGATCAGCAGATTATATTGGACAGCTATTGTAGGGATTTGCGACAGCGCGTAAGAAGTTGGAAGCAATATAGAGTAGAAGAGGAGCTCTATCACCGCAACGCAGGAGTATTGCACTGAGTTGTTTGGATTCATAGGAAGGCTCTGATGTTGAAAGAAAGTGCGGATGAGTGGTTTGGCTATCTTGTAGATGATGACTAAGATAGGTGGCCGGAAGAAGCGAAGTATCAATTTCTCTAATCCGAAGCAGACGCGAGCTCGAAAGGATCGGCGCAGACAACAGTCATTGTTGGCTGCTCAGAACCTGGAAGTCGAAACATCGGAATCGGGTGAACGTTTTAGGGCTTTGTCAAGTATCCACCAGGGACCGCAGCCAGTCCAATCACAGATTCATGTATGTTTAGATATTCAATATATTTAGATCATTTTATGTGGTTAAATAGAAGAAAGTCCAATGGTTCATCTGATTCTGGCCTCCCGGATTGATAATCAGGAGTCTTGCACCATCGTAAGTATTCATGAGCATTTTGAAGAGGCATACACTATAGAAGGAAACTCCAGGAAAATATATCAAAGATCTAGTACCAGTGAGACCTCGTTACAAGTGGATAAAGGTTCTGAAGGCAGTAAAGGCCAGTTTGACTGCCAAAATAGTGACTCAAGTGAAGAAATCCGGAGCTTGGGAAATCAATCACGACCCACACTGGTCGGAGACGGTTCCTCATCAAAGGCATCCGGTAAAGGAGTAACGTCTCATCGAAGAGGCGTGGAGGACCTCACGGACAAATTACTAGAACTTCAAAGGGACCCACTAAATCAGGTATGTCACAATAAGATTAATCTTTGATCAATCTGTACCTGTTCTTGTACCCATTCTAAGATCACGAGTGACTCTTATCGTCATGGTTCTATTTGTTCAATGAGCTACCGACCGGTCATAGAGCTCCCGAGAATCAGTGTATTAAAGACATACGTCACATATTTGGTTTCAGAACCTTATAGATTCGTTTCTGGGCTCCCGAAAAGGCCATACTGCCCTCGATAATTAGGGTTTAGGATTCATATGGGGCCCGTAGATTCGTCTCTTCGGACGTTGGTCACTGAGCTGCATACGGCTCACGTTGCAACCTCGAGCAGGGTTTGGGTTCCTCCTTCTTCATCCGTTCTTCAAGCTTTCGAGAACTTCTCATGTTTTCAGACCTGCTTCTCAGAAGATGTACACTGAAATTTTGTTAGTCTTCCCGGAGGAGTTGCTGAATCTAGTGAAAATCTCTGTCCTTGCAAGTTGCGTGCGCAGGGAGTAAGCGGCGGAGTTCGATGGCAGCAGAGGCGGAACTGGAGAAAATGGCAGGACTCCAGGTACGTCATCAATTCATCTCCGTGTTTTGTATTTGTCATTCCTTGTAATTAGGTTGAGCTGGAGGAATTCATTATGGTTTTGGTGCGTTTTTGCGTGGGTGTAGCTTGGGCACGAAGAGAGAGTGTGGGTCAGAGGATGGGAAGTGCGGGAGGGGCGCGACGTGAGAAGGTGCGTTGGGAGGTCCAGGGAATAATTTATGAAGACTGTGAGTTTTGTTGAGGTCTAGGGTGAGGGGGTACGGGGTTGAATTTATTTTGAGCTCTGCCTCGAGTGCAAGCATGGATGGTAGTCTTGTCGTTGAGAGTCCGCGCGCGATGGACCTTAGCCAGCAGGAGAGGGAATCATGAATTTTAACGAAAATCAGTGACCCTTGAAAATGGCTTTCGGATCCGAAAGCCATTTTCAGGGGTCACTGATTTTCGTTAAAATTCAAGATTCCCTCCCCTGCTGGCTAAGGTCATCGACGCGCCTGCATATCTTTCCTTCCTGTGATGGTCACGATCATAAGATCGTGTTCATGGATTTGGTAATTCTTGCGTCGGTAATCCAGGTCTATGAGCTCATATCATGCATATTGGAGAGGGAGTGAGGGTGGGGAGTGTGGATGGGAGGGTGATGAGTGGATGAGTGTCGGCTGGGGAGTGTGGATGCGAGGCCGGGAAGTAAGGGTGGGGCTCGACGTGAGAGTGTACGAGGGGTGGTCCAGGGAATAATTTCTTTAGCCTGTGAGTATTATTGATGTCAAGGCTGGGGGGGTAGGGGGTAGAAATTGTTTTGAGCTCTGCCTCGAGCGCATGCATGTATGGTAGTCTTGTCGAATAGAGTGTGCGCGCGATGGACCTTAGCCAGCAGGGGAGGGAATCATGAATTTTTACAAAAATCAGTGACCCTTGAAAATGGCTTTCGGATCCGAAAGCCATTTTCAGGGGTCACTGATTTTCGTAAAAATTCATGATTCCCTCCCCTGCTGGCTAAGGTCATCGATGCGCGTGCATATCTTTCCTTCTTGTGATGGTCACAATCATAAGATCGTGTTCATGGATTCGGTAATTCTTGCGTCGGTGATCTAGGTCTATGAGCTCATATCATGCATATTGGAGAGGGAGTGAGGATGGGAGTGTGGGTGGGAGGGAGGTGAGTGGGTGAGTGTCGGCTGGGGAGTGTGGGTGGGAGACTGGGGTGTGTAGGTGGGGTAGGGAGTGGGTGAGGGAAGGATGGTGAAGTCTAGGCTGGGGTGTGGAAGGGTCAGTGGTTCGTTTTACTAGAAGTTATTTTCATGACCATGGTTTGCCATACTAGTTGGAATTCATGAGCTAGAATTCAGTTTACTCATCTGTTCTTGATATTAATCTAAATTCATTTCAAGTATATAGGACAGGTGGATGCAGTTTGTTGCTTGGATTTCTTATGCATATTTATTACAAGTTGAGAGTTTGGGACCTACAGCTACTTCTTCACGTGAGGATCTTGAGAGTCTAGAGGACGAAGAACGCGTTGGTGAACTTGTTGATGAGCATGGGCTGGCTCCAACACTTCAATCTTTGCGGAGGTCCATCCGTGGGACCTCATACGACATCCTATAGAGCAGCATTTGCTCTTTCGGAGGTGATCTCCCAATTCCTCTCTACCGAATGGTGCCCATGACTGAGGTGAGGTTACCTCTTAGAAGTGATGTCGAGAAGTTGAAGGGGGAGTTTGTCAATGGGTATCGGCCTGGTTCTGCTTGTTTTTATGTGTCGGTGGGAGTTTCTCCCTTGTCAAGAAGCGGGTGCAACCACTAGACAGGTCAACGTGGTTAGAGCTTTGGATTGAAGAGGACCGGAAGTTCGAGGAGTTGTTGAAGACTCGACCGGAGTACTCGGCGTTCTCAGAGAAATTCTTCTTTGTGTGGGATGGCAATCATCGCCATATGGCTTGGACAGAGGTGATTTCCCAACTACACCCATCCGATGTCAGCTTTCATGTGCCCGTTAGAGCCGTGGTTATTGAGCCTACTATCGAGAACCGACACATCTTGCTCAACGTGATGACCGACTTGAACAGGTGCGCACGAACTTAGATACTCTGAACATCGTTTGTTTCAGTTGCTTTGACCATTGTACTTCATTTCTTGACACTGAAATTCTCTTTTGTCGTAGGCAAAAAGAATCAGACCACGTTATGCAACACCTCACTCACGATCTAAAGCGTGTTCAGCATTTTGGGCTCTTAGAGTTTGAGCAATTAAAGGGGCTCATCAGCGATGAAGATTATGAACTAAGTGTCCTTGAGTGGTCAAAGAAGTGACAACGAAAGTGGTATCATATGACTCTCGAAGCATTTGTGAAGCTCATGTTTGAGGTACGTAATGATTATGATGACCAGGTAGCACTTGCCATTCCTCTCCCTTTAATATTCTAGTTAAGAATACTAATACTGATCACGACCTTATGTTGTCCACAGCAGGACCTGATTGTTGTTCAAGAGGAGCAGATCCAAAAGTTTAAGGACACCTTGGTCACGGGTGTCAGTGAAGATCGGCGTGGAAGTACTGCAAAGTTGGTGAGGCGCTGCACTGAAGTTGTGCAAAAGAAGAAGACGACTTGTCAGACCATGCTCACTTGATTGTTGGCAATTGCCAACCCGGCAAACGGGGAGGATTTCTTCAAAGAGGAAGGATATATGTATATTTTCCATTCCTTTCCATATCGAATTTCTAACTTTTGACCTTGTAAATTCCACTCTAATTATTGATATTGGAATATAGGTGAATCGTCACTATGATGTTTACCAGGTGCGACCCGAGATGACTCCCGAAAAACTCCAGCTCATCGCCACAGCTAGGGTAGCTGCGAAGTTCAAGTCGCGCTAGAGCAGGTGGTGGAACATGAGCAACGGCAGCAGGATGGAGTATAACTTCCCCGCATCGCCCGCGTTTGATAAGGTTCTTCGAGGCTGGATTGACAAGGCAGCGTTCTGGGCCGGGGTAATGTCCAACGCTTCTTGATATTCTCATTATTTCCGAATGTTCTCTTTATGATCAATTCCTAACTATGTCGATTTCGTTTCACAGCTAGAAGAAGAGTTTGAGAAACTCTACGCAGAGATTCTCCTTGAGGACAACCTTGTCCTCCAGACTGAAGGGCTTCCAAATCCCATTCCTGCCATTGGGAAATGGATTGAGGCAAAGAGCATGACGTTGTGGACAAAGGTGTTTTGTACTCTCATCGGCAAGGGGGGCTCCTACACGAAGGGCGAGGAGTTTATGGCGCAAGACGGATGCGAGAAGGCTCTCAAGCGAGCAGTGATGCGATATTTTTGGAGGGTGCTCGTGGCACATGGATCCTTGTTGGCCGGAGATCTACCCACCCGTTTCACAAAGTGGATAGATACTTCTGCACCAGAGTGTATCTTCACAGATTCATAGAGGCGTCGGTTTTCTGTGCACCACCTCCTCCAATGCCCCTGGTACTTGGAGATGCGTGAGGTGGATCCCACACCTGGAGACGAGGTCGAGCTACGAGTGGCCTGTGAGTCCATTGCGGTGCCTCCTGTGGTTGGCAGCGTCTTTCCCTTGTTGGCGGCTCCGTTAGCAGCGTCTGAGGAGCAATCCGAGAAGGCCAAAGCCAAGGCTGCTGAGAAAGCGGCTAAGGCAGTAATCAAGGAACAAGAGAGGGAGGCTGCTAGGCTGGAGAAGGAGAGTTCGAAGAAGGAGAAGAAAGAGACGAAGGAGAGGTACAAGGAGTTCGCAGCGTTGGTGGCGAAGGAAGGGCCGCAGAAGTTGTTTACTCAATTGGGGGGATTTGGAGGATTCGCAGTCCCTCATGGGGTGACTTTGACGATCGGCGTTTCACCCTCAGCTAGCAGCCGACCTTCCACCTTTGATGTGAAGCCCTCTCAGACGGTGTATTCGATTCCGTTATTTGATCTTCCTCAGTCTTCTGCTGCTGTGAAGGTGATGTGTGAGAGTGCCCTCTCCATTATGTCTCTATTTGACAACGTCGTTGTGGAGGATGACGAATCAGAGGCTTGGAAGGAGCTTCGCAAGTTTTTGAAGGAGCACTCGGGCTCACGGCATCGGCGACATGAGGCTCTGGATTGCGCTCTAGGTTTGGCACATATGGTACTCTTCGACGTACTAGAGGATTTACCGGTCCCCGACATTGATGGCGGCATCGACGTACCAAATTGGAACAAGCTTCCAACCCGGTTATCAGACGGAGGGAAGAAAGAATCCCACTGGATTTACCGGGCCTTCGAGATGGTTGAGGCGTTGCTTCGTGACGGGGCGCCGCTTATCGTGTTGTACCTGGATTCAAAGATCATCTCCAATGAACTTTCAACCTGGGCCGATTGGGCGGGATTTGTGGAGGAGACAAAGTGGTTTGCCATCAACGGGCTACCACTTTTCCGCAATGGCCACCCTGGGCGCACTCACAAGTGCTTCCTTGTGAAGTGCTTTGTAAGGAAACTGGATCCCGCGGTTCCATTCTCATTCTTTGATAGGATGGAGCTGCAAAGAGACGGGATTCATTTGTCTTCAGATGGTCACATGACCAATCTCATTACTCAGGAGACGTTGACTATGAGGGTGGATAGCGACGTACCATGGCGTGGTGCACGCGAAAAGTCTACGAACCTCATGGAGGCTCTGATTGATCTCTGCACACAACAGGAGGACATTGTCGTGGATCTCACAACATCTACAGGTTAGTTCATTCCATTACAATATTCTTTAGTTTTACTTTCGTATCATAGCTAACATCGTATGATTTGTTTTTTTAATGAAGGGGCGTCTATTAAGGCCTGCAAGGCTCTAAAGCGGCACATTTTGGCACTGGAGGAGGACCGAGAGTTGGTGGAAGAAGTCCTTCTTCCTTTAGTCCCGAACATTGTTGAGGTCGAGTCAGCACCGCCACCGGTGGTGGCAGAGGGCTCTTGCAAGTGCCCCTTGGAGGTTGATGACGACAAGCCGGAGATGAAGACCGTCCCCAAGAGACGTTGTGAGTAAGTCCTACCCTAATTCGGTTCCAGTTTTGGAATGCAGTTTTAGTTCTAGCTTGTCTCAAGCTTAAATTCTTAACGAGACTTTAATTTGTGCAGTCAGCCTTCGTTGTTGATGGCATCATTGTCAAGGACTCATGTTGGAGTGTTGTCTCCATTATTGTTGGAGGTGAAGAGCCCCACACGACGATTCCATTTGAATCCCTGGGATGCCCAGGTTGCAGACGCCATGGCAACACAACATTCCCCTCCACATCTTCAAACGGTAGTCTCACATAGAGTTACTACATGTCCGTTCATAGGTGGGGAGGCTTACGTTAGTGGCTCGGAGCGTGGTGATAGTTTTTCTGACGATAGTGACTCCAGCTAACTTTTCGCGGAGGAATCTTGATTCCTTTGCATTGGTTTATTGCTTTGTTTACCATCACACTACCAGCTGGTTGTCTTCAATATTGTCCCATCGTGAATCATCTTCATTCCTGTCAAAATCCCTTTCTTTTCACGTATGTCTTACGTAAAACATCGTACGGCATGCTTTGTTATGAAAAGATATCGTTCTACCTACGATTTAAAATTTGATTCATTATAAAAAACCTTTGTAACTTGGTTACATGTCCTCTAAGTTTATAGGCTTTGTATCTTAGGCATTGTAGTTTTTTAAAATACCGTTCGCTAAGAATTAGATTGTTTCAATTTAGAGTGGTTCGGACCCAACGGGTATCTCCATGATATCTAATTTTTTTCACCTAGGTATTACATGGATATCACCAAGGTATTATAAGGGTATGAACTAGGTATCACATGGATACTGCCTGTCACCCTAAACCATATAACTTCAATTTTTTCTGTTGTAATTCATAGTCTATTGACTTGTCGCAGTACCCTGAAATCTGAATCCTCACCCATAAGCGTCTCTTCCAATGAGGTGAGAACTGTTGCAATCAATCCTAAACTACTCATACTTCCATACGTCCAAGTACATTGTCGTCGAAAATTTCAGTTTTTTTTTCATATGTCAACACAATCTTAATAGAACCCACGGCCATAGGCGACCCTTTCCAAATTCTTCAAAAAACAATACCAAAAAAAATGCAAAAATTCAGTGCTCACTGCTCGCCGCTCGCCGCTCACGAGATAGCAATCCTGCACTTGCTACACATGTAGCAAAACCTAGATCTAAAAAGAATAGGGAAAATTTTCAAAAACAAAATTGTCCATTCAAAAGAGTCCATACAATTTTGACACTTATTCCTTTTATTTGTAATTTATTTTGTGTAACTTATTATTTTGAAAGATGACAGTTTAGACAATCAAAAAATTCTAGAATAATGTTTTTTCTTGAAGTTGATATATGAGATGCAAAAATACTTTACATTCCATTCATCATGTCTCAACAAAGGAAACATGTTTGCGTACTGTCATTTAAGGTTAAAAACTTTTGACACTTTTTGATGAAATTCCAAGAAGAAAGATTTGTAAAGTCATCTAAATTTTCAAAAAAAAAACCTCTCCATTTATTTTGGTGATATTTATTCATTGTAAATAAATGTCAGAACAATAAAATGACTTTATTATTAGTCTTCTGTTGTAGTTTTTTCAAGTACATAAAAACTTTGAAATTTGGAAACTCAAAACAATGTAGATTTAGCTTGTTTTGAGAGTATGAATTGAAAAGTTTAGAAAAGCAATTACGAGTATTACCCACCTTACTCTTCTTTAAATTGATTTTATAAACTCATAGATATATAACAATGATTCTTATATTCATTATCCAAGTACATTGATATATCACATGAATTTCCACAAAATTTTCAAATACTTCTTGTAATGAGTGATCTTTTCAAAAGTTAAAATATGTTGTGTTAGTTTTTATGTTATACTATTACTATATGAAATACCAAATAGTATGTGGCATTATATTTTTTGGTATTCATTATATTTGGTGTATTCTAAGTATTCTAAGTTGAACATACACAATTTTGCTCATACACATGTTATTATTGGTCATAATTCAATTTCGCAAAAAGAGTCATACAACACACTCACTGCATTAGTACTTCCTCTAACACACTCATTACAGTGCTAAAGGGTCATAAAAAATCCATTGTTACAGTAGCTGAAGAAGCAATAAAGAATGCTTTTTCAATCTATGATAGAAGATGAACTCCAATTTTTGAAGGAGGCTGGTGCAAATAAATATATTATGTTGTCATCTAAATTGATATATTTTTCAACCATGTGCTTAAATTCTTTTCTAAAAGTGCTCATCGATTCAAAGCAATAAGAATAATTTTGGCAATACAATCCTAGAGAGTATGGAACCAATAACCAAATACCGAACACACTGGTGACTTTCACCTACCAAAGTATTTATGTTTTCAAATAGTAATGGTTTAGACACAGTGGGTATCACCTAAGTATTACATGCCCATCACCTAGATATAGGCATGACATAGGTATCACCTTGGCATTACACGGATATCACCCAGACCAAACTTTTGAATTTTCCAAATTTTGTAAATATTCTCCATTGTGAATTGATTAAGTACAAAAGTGACCACTGCGACTATTCTAAAATCAAAAATATTTTAAATTTGGGTATAAATTGTTAGAAAAAAGAGGCTAATATCAATCAAGCTATAAATGTAAGACACATCATTACTAATCACTAGTCACTTCTTGTAAAGGTCATCTGTAATGCCGAAGCATTCTCTATGGCAAATATATAAGGGAACCTCCATGGTAACCAACCAAAACCCGTAACCAACATGTATAAAATTGGGGTACATCACATCCACTTCCCATCCCATTACCACCCAATCACCCATCCAGATGGAAGTTTACTAGTAGTCAAGGATCCTTACTAGTAGTCAAGGACGTTTAATGTTTGCCTCCGGCTAAACATTGCAATACGCTTCGAAACGTCATAATTAATTCACATTTTATCGGAAAAATATGAAATCACTTGGTTTAAAATAATAACTTTATTGGCTAAATTACTCAAGAATAAATTCTTACAGTTCTTTGCACAATTCTTTCCGCTCTTGATATATGCACATTGCTAAACTTGTTGGTTATTAAGGGGTTACTTTACAGACAAAGCTCAACCAATCACGTGAGACAAAGAAGGGGGACGAAGTGAGTACGAGGTACAGCATGGGGAACCTAGCCAAGGAAATCATGTATGTCTTTCATAATCTAAGGTAACCCAATCCATTACCGCCATCTTCTTATGACTACCACTCCATAAATGGTCCCATTTCTACCCCATTCCCGCCCATTCATTTTTACAGTTCCAAATGAATCCTTGCTATTGGTGAAGACCCCTGACATTTGGTCAGCGCTAATGGAGAATAACGAGTGGCAATAATCGGCAAAACCACTTTGAAAATTTTATTGTAAAAATATGAATTCACTTGGAATGAAATTGTATTACTCAATACTATCATAAACAAATTATTTGATCATGATGCGTCCCTTCCAAATATGCACATTACCTCTGCCTATAACTATATTGTTAGAATTTTGAACGCGGTGGGGAACCTTGATGGTGATCTTTGGGAGAAGCCTAGCTTGAGACATGCCATTTTTGCAACTAGGTTGTCGAGAAAATTGAGAGGTATTAGCAAGATTTGGTTTATATTGAGAGGCATCACGCTATGGTCTATTTGCATCGCTAAGAACGACTTGGTGATCAACTAGCAACGCTTTAGCTAGCACAAGGTGTCACAAAAAAATAAAGAAATAAAAATGGAAGACAATATAAACAGAAAAATGTAAATAAAAAATAAAAAATAAAAAATAAAAACCATAAATGGTAATACTAAATAAAATCATTAGGTGAATGAATGAATGAACAAATTATTAGATTTATAAGAAAAGAATGTAAAGATACGAAAAGAATTAGAAAGGTTTAAATTAAAATCATAAATATAAATATATATATAAATAAATAAAAGGAGGCATAATTATAAACATAGAACATATCATATACCAACTACATTGAACATATCATGTTGCAACCCACATGTGGCCTCTCAGACATTTAAGGGTTAAATTCAATATGAAATTCTTTGGTGCAGGTTCCTACTCTAATGCTAAATTGTGATACTGACATGGATTTCAATAACCACATCAATGCGAAGATAACATATGTGATGTTGCAACCCAAATGTGGCTTCTCAATCCTTTCAGTGGTTAACCCTTTAGCGCCCAGGGATGTTTATGGAAAAACCAAGATTTCAACTGAGTTTTTTCTTTGAACCGGAATTGATGGAAATACAATGACTAATATGAATATCTAACCTTACAAAATTGAACTTAACCGATGATCTCTACTTTGGGGAAATTTTGCACAACATCCAACCGTTGATGGAATAGATTATAGTGTTTAAAGTTACCATATATTGGTTGTGAAAACTGTGGAATTTGGAGGGTGTACTACTTTAACTATCAATAGAGTCTTGCAAGAATTTTTTTACTTTGAATTAGAGCGGTTCACATGTGCACTAGGTTGATAGCTTCGCATTGACATATTATATGTAAAGAAAATATTTATACCCAATTATTGGTGATTTTTTTTTCTTTTTTCTACTTGGTTGTATACAAAAATGTTCCAACCTTATACGAATCTAAACGGAAGTTTCGTATGTGAGGAGAGAGATCAACAATCACAAAACAATGAAGAATATCTTAAAGACCAAGTTCAATCAAAATTTAAGACCAAAATCAATGTGCATGTGTGTGAAATACAACATAATATGTGGCATAGTATTCACTGTATTCATTGTATTTTGGTGTGTTTGGTGTATTTTGTGTTGTATTCCTAGCTTTTCCAAGAGTTCTATAAATCCAAACCATGATCTGATTGTTGAAGAGTGTTCGTGTAATGAGTGCACAAATCTGAACCTCGTATCTCAAAGCCTAGTTCCTCATGGATTTCATGCAAATTGAGTTTGAGCACCTCCGGAGTCCCATTTTGGGCTTCCTGGGCGCTAAAGGGTTAAGTTCACTATTAGATTCTTTGGTGCAGGTTCCTATTTTGATGCTAAATTGTGATACTAACATCAATTTCAAGTAGGACATCGATGCGAAGACAACAGCGTGGAATCCACCTTGAGTCAAGGCAATGAAAACTCCCTGCCTTAGATTGTAATCAAAGTATCTCTATTACACTGACCAATGTACTGTGGCCATATGCTTAATGAAGTGAAAGAACAAACACTGTAATCATGTTGGTCTCTTTGGAGTATTTATTTTTCTAATTAAAAGTATCATAAATTTTTCCCCCGCATGAATCAGTATTACAAAACCCTAAATGCATTTGAACAGGTTGAAAGGAAGCTCAGTAATTGAATTAGGCTTTCAAGTAATAACATGGAACTTGGGCATCATTGGGTCATGTTACTACCTTGCACAAGTGGAGTGGAAATCTTACAACCTCTCGTATCCATCACCAAGACATCTTCTCATCCATCGAATACAGTAATGTCCAATGCCACCAACCCCCATTCAAATTACATGATTTTGACATGGTTGAACCAAACTTTGAGAGCATTTGCAGCCTTTGCATCAGTTCTTTCACAGGTTTAGCTTTGGGTTGTGTGGGATCGTTCATGCTTCAAGTCTCATCATTGTGCCAGAAATTGGTGGAGAATGGAGTTTTTTTTGCCCCAGAATTGGAAAATGCTCAAAGGTTTGTGATTATACCATGGTCCTTAATTTAACACCTAAAGGCCCAAGCCATTTTAGAGGGATCTATACTCCGTTGATCAAAAACTGTCATGATGAACTTATTGAAAATGTAACCGTGGGATCTTCTTCTAAACTTATATGAGGTGATGTGGTCAAGATTTCGTTAATTTTGATTATAGGGATTGAAAGATAATTGCGGTTAAAGTGTATATTTTTGTACACTTGGGCCTTAAGGGGTTAATTTCAAATGTAACATGAACCTAGATGATAATCTACCACGGTTGTAGAGACCTATATTGTTTGGGTGTTGGTTTGAAGTGGGCCTTGGAGTACACTCTAACCTTTCAATGTCACCTTTTGATTTCATAGAATTGGAGTAGATATATGGAATTGTAGTATTAAGAACACGCAATGAAGCAATTATGCACTAAGCCAAGTGCACTGGTTGCTGGTAGAAAGCCGCAAGTTATTTGCTCATAACTTTTTTTAAAATCAAAATTTGGCAAAAGACTAGTATGTTTTTTGTCAAAAAAATTTGGTGTTTGTCGTGTCATACATTGGCATCTTCATGTTCATATTAGTAATATATTTTTTACATTCGCTACCTTTTTTTAAGAAAATATATGATTTCTACTCTAGTTTACAAATCCTGCTACAAAATTATGATCATGTGCCCAAAAAGATTATAAATGTGTTATGAGTTATTATAGGATTTTAGAGTACTGCACTACAAATACAATGTGTAAGAGATACAAAAATATATATGCAATTTCCTAAGACAGTGTAAAGTACCTCACTGTATTTTATAATGCAAAAACACACATAATCAAGCAATTCCACACTATTGCTGAGGAATTCTAAAATCAAACATATCATATGGACCACCCAATATATAAATATATAGCACCCTCCAAACGATAGACACATCTCAAACTGCATTATACTAACGTACTTGCCACCTAAACTGCGTGCATGCTCTACTATAGTATATAGCTCCAGGGCTCAGAGCTCATCTTCTGGCGGAACGACTCCCTCCACGTGTCCAATGGCGCTACCTACCATAGCGGACAGTTCATGATCATGCACTAGACGATCTCCCACATCTTCGATGCCAATGGACGCACACTCAACAAATTGGTAATTGCCAATAACACCCTCCCGTGTATGCCTTATGCTATCATCATTGTAGAAAAAGCCATCCTCTGAATTGAAGGACATCTCTCGCTCTGACGAGAAGGCCCCCTAAAATGCAATGATGTCTTCGAATACGCCAGATCTTGGAACGGAAGGCAAAGCTGGTCCGGTATCACTCTGAGTACCTCCGAACGTCTCTTGTGTCTCCGATACTGGCTCTAATTGAGAAGGCATCGAAGGCTGTGGAATCCTCCTCTGCACTGAAAAAAATTCCAATGAGTCCAATTCTTCTTCCTCCATCTCCAGCCTAGGACCATCAAATGTACGCCCCCCTCCTACCTCTGCCGCCAAACTAACATCTACTACACGGATATCTTACATCCTCTCTGTAGGTGTTGCAGACGTCTCCCCTGAAGTATCTCCCACCGCCCGCTGCGTTGATGAAATCCTCTCTCTTGGAGGAGATTGGTTCACTCTATGTTCATCCGCGTCTAAACTACTGCGAGATGAGAAATCTTCAGTGGTACCTGAACGTGGCAATCTCTCATTCAAACCACCTCCATCCTCATTGTCGTCTTCATTCCTCACTCCACCAACCGCCTCTTCGGTCTTAGGTACGATGTTGCAACCAATATTTGTTCCACTAGTCCTGACCAACAGTTGTCCTTGGAAATTGTCGGACAACTCATTGTATAGGAATGAAACTCTGTCTGTACAATCGTCAATGATACAAATCTCAGATCCCTGGAAATCTCCTTCAAGGATCGTGGGAATGGCCATAGATGTGTTACACGCCACTAAACCCCAACCATGGGGCAAGTATGAGCTCACTAGTCTTGCCAGCTCTGATGGAGATCTCTCAAGTGAATCAATTTCAGAGGGTTAGCGTGCCTCATTCCAGTGATCCAAGAATACAATTGGAAGTGAAACGTCTCTAGAAACATAGTTCAGGCCAGGAGATGTACCCACAGGGTGCTGCATACAAATCACAACATCGCCAATCGGTTGTGCTACTTACTCCAGACGGCCATTCTCTGTAAAATCGAGAGCATAGAGATTAACCGAGTTGGGATCAAATGCCCAACATCCACGTCGCATAGAACATCCCTCTGGAAGCTTCACCTTCGTAAAAATTCTTCGTTGGCATGCACGGCCGCTGGTAACAAGAAGATGACGTTCCATCGTTCAATATTTGTCATCCATAATGTCAGTTGTGCAAAAGCTGTGGATAACTGGGCGTCTCCCCAATGGCCATCTCCATGCCTCTCACTGCCACGTCGACAATCAATCACCTACAAACATGGTTTCCCGAGCTCTATGTAGTCGGTGCGGAATAACCCTCTTGTACACCGAACCGGAAGAAGATTCTCTGTGTCGTTCTGGCCTGGCCTCTTGACTGCCATTTGCCATTCCCAATTAGCAGTAGCCAGTCCTCCCACATCCACCGATAGTCCAATGTATCCACGCCCCCTTGCTGCAATGTCACCATAATGAAACCTAATGGAAGGGGGGATGAGGTAGCCTATGTCTTCCAGTTTAGACACCTTCCCCCGCACATGAGCGGTCCAAGCTTTTTTCGTGGTAGCATTCAAAAGTTTTCCAAAGGTATCAAGTTGTGCGTTACTCCTCGGAAAATACTTCCCTACACGGATATGAAAGAACTCCTCCATGGAATTAGGTGAACTTTCCTTGTTCTCCACCATCAACCAACGGATGGAATTCATCACAGCTTCTCGTCTCTAATATCGGTCAACAACACCGGCAATCGTACGAGGATGTGGGTTCTTGTCTTTTACACCATCGAAGTAATATGCTTGACGAGGTCTTATTCCATCCTCCGTCACCGGCTTCGCTGCAGTAGTCTTTGCCAACCGAAGATAATATGGAATCGGAACCCTACCTAACGGTCTCAACCAATTTTGGGTCATCTCTTTTCTTGTTGGTCGTACGTCCAGATTTGGATCCAACTCTTCCTTCCTCGCCATGTCCTTCCACTTGTTCTCTTTTTCCTTGCCGTAAAAGAGAATGCCGTCTTCGTAGTCCTTGCATACTTGAATGATAGCTTCGAAGCAGTCATTGCTCGGATTCCATGCATGATTGGTCAGATCCTCCATGTTTTTGGCCAACCTCTTTACCGTGACAACTCCATCCCTCTTGGGCAACTTATGCACTGCACTTGCCGCACTCACCAAAGCAACAGCCCTGTGTGCATCGTCCGCACGTAGTGAGCTATCAAGCCTCCCGTATAGATCCCAAATTTGACGGATCTTGCTCAAATCCTCCTCCATGGTAGAATATGATTGTCTCTGGAACTCCACCACGTTGATCCGCGCAGACTTCTCAATGTAAAAGCGACGATCATCATACACCACAAAAGAGGCCTCCCGCCACTTGAACGTGTCGAGGTACTCATTTAAAGGCATAGTACCATCTCTCCACTGCTGCTGTACAAACTTACAAGCTGCTACTATGTGTAGCCCATCCACCGGTTCTCAAATGATATGATCTTGAAGCCAAGAATACTGGGATCCCATGGCACCCTGTGCAGAAGCACTCCCGTGTGCAATGAACATTGCGTTCAAACTCTCGTGCGGTTCCTACCAACAGAAATGGCAGCTCATCCTTCGCAACGACACCATCATCGGTGGTAGTATGCACGATGTATCTGATCGGTCGAAGTACCAATCTACTCACCCGAGTCGCGGATTCTGGGTCTCTTAAGCGGTTAAATACTTCAGTGACCCATACTTCTGTGATAAAATCCGGTGGTTCGTTTCCGGATTCTCCACAAAGACAATGCGGTCAATGTGTGCTTTAAACACAAAATTCCCCCACACTGATCCTTTTGCAATCTCCTCTGCTGTAGGCACTGGTGCTTTTAAATACATTGAAGTTGGAACATCTTGTGGTATCTCCGCAATGTCTTGAAAATCCTCTGGTACATTGTATGATAGGTCGTGAAATGCTTCTTCATCTGGCGCCATGGCTGACAAATCAGCTAAATCTCCCAGTGTAGATGCTTGGGCCCTACGATGACCATCAGACGTCCTGAGCCCCGACCTAGGAACCCTGCACGCGATCTTGCACTTCTCCCAATCAACCTCCTCCCGCTTGGATCCAATCTTGATGGGCCTTCTCTTGAACCAGAAGATACATCACTCTCAACATGCCGTGGCCTCTTCGTAGGACGTCTACTCGTTAATGGAGGATTTGGTAATGTCTGTACCTCAGAAGTTGAGGTGGGATGTTGGCCTCCACTTCCCGTTCTCCCCTCCAGTGGTCGCCAATCCAGTTGCAACGGCTCAGCAAGAATTCGATAAACTTTTGTTTCTTCCGGTTCCGCTGGTGGAGCTTGAGTTGTTGCACGTGATGGGTCCCTCTCCCGTAATGCCTCATATCTAATATATTCATCCATAATCTTCTTAGCCTTCAGTACCATCTCCGGTGATAACGCTAAACATGCTAAAACGTTATTGTGTCTAGCAGTACGTACCGCAAAAGAGATCTTCAACCAAAACGCCTGCAATGATTTGAGGAATTTCACTTGACCTGAATTTTGAAGAAGATTCAAAGGGACGGGTGCAAGAAGCAACTTCTTCGAAAGAGAAGTCTTCACTTCCGATTGACTTGGATCCACTACGCAAGTAACGTAAACCATATCATCACGTCGAAGAGTGATTGTCTGGATTTTGCTAAAACTCTTCCCCAGCGCCGATGTATGCTTTCCCAGCTCAAAGGGATAATCCGTCACCGACAAGAAGGCGCTCGACTCATCCACTTCCGCAATCCACCAGCCGTGGCTCTCCCAGATTCTGTCAATTTTTGGTGGTGCATGTTGTTAGTTCTTTGGTGAAATAACATATTAATCCAAGTTAATTATTTTCACACATTGTTACACATTTTCGGCCAAGGTACCAAAAAATCTTCTACCTTTCCACATATAACTTTGAGATCTTTGTATAATTCAATTTTGATTTTTCCTACGGCATTATGTGATGTAAACCTTCTTATTGACCATTTGGATTCTCATTTAATACAATATAAAGGTCACAAAAAAATATAACGTGAATTGTGAATTATTGAACCTCCACTCATTGCACAATTTTTTAGGACATGCTACACTCCTCCGCTATGTCTAGAAATTGGTGTACAAGGAATTAACATCATGCTTAACATCATGGTAATTAATTGAGACCTTTTAAAGCGCAAAAATTGAACACCAAGTGATGTAAAAGTCTGCTGATCCAGTAAACGCAGTGAAGAAAATGAACCTTTTTCTCAACTTCAAACACTAAAATCTTTCAATCCGTACAGTCAAAATTTATGAAGTTTTGTTAGTATCTTACTAAATAAGTCATAATTGAGATCCTACGGTTTAAACTACAAATTGGTTTTTAAAAATTTTCTTCCTTGCTCATTGCACTTAAACGAGTAGTTTTAACGAGTTAGTCTTGAGAAATTGTTACATGTTTTATGGGCTAGGTTACGTAGGGTATTAAAGCGAGGGTATCAACACCAGGGTATGACCTCTTGGTTATAAATCTAGGACATCTATCCAAAATATTAAATTATGATGTTAATTGCGGATGTTAATTGCGGGTATCAACTAAGGTATTGGTATTCAGTAGGCTTAAAGGGTGTGCGCGCGCCCACCCCTGCCGTGTTTTGTAAGGAGCGACCTGTGCGAGAGGCTAGGGTTTTGAGCGGCAGGCTACCTTCCTCAAGAACGGGCACTACGGTGTTTCTGCAAGAATCTGCTTCTCCTCTCACTGCACTACGGTGCAACTTCTGCTCCTGCACTGCAACTTCTACTCACTACACTGCTTCTTATCGCACCTCACTACCTTGCTTCTCACCGCACTGCAAGAGTCTGCTTTTCACCGCACTGCCAACTTCTGCTCCTGCCAACCGGATCCAGCTTCTGCGCGATCACAACTTCTGCACGACCACAACTTCGCGATCGAGGTGCGTCGAGGTGGGGAGCTCCAACGACAGATCCAGCTTCTGTGCAATCGAGGTGTGTCGAGGTGCGTCTAGGTGAGGAGCTCCAACAACGGATCCTTCTGCGTGATCGAGGTGCGTCGAGGTGTGTAGAGGTGAGGAGCTCCAACGACGGATCCAGCTTCTGCGCGATCGAGGTGCGTCGAGTTGCGTCGAGGTGAGGAGCTCCAACGACGGATCCAGCTGAGGGTTTCCTGTGAGTCGGGCGGGGAGAGTCGGGGTGGGGAGAGTCGGGTTTCCTCTGAGTTCAACGACGCGGAAGTGGAGGAGCACCGAAGTGGACCGCACCGAAGTGGACAACACCGAAGGCGAAGTGGAGAGCGCGGCGAAGTGGACAGCACCGAAGCGAAAGTGGATAACACCAAAGTGGACGCGCTGACGCCGCTCAAGTGGACGCGGGTTGCGCCGCCAGCGCTGCGTTCCGGGTGCGTTGTTGCGCTGCGATGTGCAGGGAAGAAGAGGTGGGCATTAGAGTGCGGGTGTAGGCTTGAGAAGGGGGTTTCGGGGTTAAAGGCATTTTCGGAGATGAAGCAGTTGCAGGGTGTACGCGCGCACATCTCTGCGGCGGCTAGGGTTTGGGGTAGGATTTGATTTTTTAGGGTTTGGATTAGAGGTAGCGGCGGCTAGGGTTTGGGATGTGGGTCCACAATTGAGGTTTGGGGTGTACGTCTAGAGGCTACGGTTTGGAGTGTCTTACTTCGGGCGACCTCACCAAATTCAGTCCTCAGGTTTCGAAGTCAACATTGCAGTACCGTGCTGTGGGCTGAACTCAGTAGCAAATGGCTGCTATCCTGTGTACGTACTGAACTTTTAATGAGTTTAAAGTTTTGGAAATATTGAAGTTGGTGCTTTAATCGTGTGACAAACGATTGATAATGCTCATTGAAACTGCATTGTGACAAACGATTGACAATGCTCATTGAAACTGCGTTCACAAACTGTGGTATATGCTCATTGAAACTTCGTGACAGCTGAGATTTACAAACTGAGGTATTTGTCACACGAATGACAATGCAGTTTCAATGAGCATTGTCAACTGCGGTGAATGCTCATTGAAACTGCGGTGAATGCTCATTGAAACTGTCAGTTTCAATACCGCAGTTGGTGCTTTATTCGTGTGACAAACGATGATTCAACTACGGTATATGCTCATTGAAACTGCGGTGAATGCTCATTGAAACTGCGGTATATGCTCATTGAAACTGCGGTAAATGCTCATTGAAACTGCGGTATATGCTCATTGAAACTGCGGTATATGCTCATTGAAAATCTCCTAAAACTGCGGTGTATGCTCATTGAAAACACTGTTAGGCTTTGACTGTGAAACACTGTTAGGCATGCTGAAATCTGCCCAAAACTGCGGTATATGCTCATTTATTCTCAAAATCTGCTCAAAATCAATTAGATCGTAGTGACTTCAAAAATTCACCAAAAATTGAGATTTTACTTTTTTCCGAATTTTGTTTTTCGTACATGTAAAAAAGGTAGTAAAGCATGATCTCACCGTTTGGATTTTCAATCCAATAATTTTTTACATGCCTTTTTAATTGTTGAAAATGGGCATTTGTATTTGTATTTCAGCATACCTCCATGTGAAAAATTAAGCATTTCTTTAGGTTTTATAGGTCCTATGAGGGTAAACATTATATGGACATATTCCTTACTCACATAGGAACATGAATTTGAAGAGCCTCATTTCAAATTTCCTTTAAAAAATTGTTTTTCTGGCCCCCAAAACATTAGTTTTCCATTCTACAAGAAGGAAAAAATCTTTTTTTTCAACTTTGAACAGTACGATCTCACAAATGGTGAGGAATTTGAATCTAAGATTTGGTATGCATGTACATGTACAACTTAGGTACTAGATCTTAAGGTTTTATACTTCAAAAATTGTCAAAAATTGAAAATTTACATCTTGCATCAAAAGAGGGTAGTTTTGAGGGTTTTTGGTTGTTTTGAGGCCACTCACCTTACATTTGAAAGTGGGAAGATAAGTGATCATTTAGGTTTGTACGGAAACCTTATATTCACATTGAAACCTTGTGCCTCAAGGTGAAAAGTGAAATTTTTACTTTTGGACTTTGGAAATTTTACTTTGTTTTCTATTTGTTTAAACTTTTTACATATTATATTAAATTATTGTGTTTTACCTAATATAAAGATACTTTGGAGTTTTCATCACATAGTTTCAACAAAGCACCATATAAAATTTATGCAGGTTCCGCAAGTAGGAAAGAGTTGAAGAGCATGTCTACCAACAATGGGGGAATGGTGATTTAATGTTAAACGCCATCAAATTCCGTTGCTTGTACTGCTAATACTTGCAATGTATCTTGAGGTGAGAAATTACTTTTTATTCATATTTGAAATTGATTCCCGATCGATCTTCTATTTTGTGTTGTTGTTAGACTGACCTACATTTGGAATTACAAATCCTTTCTTGTATTAGCTGTTGTAACAAGTTTCAATGGTGTCAATAAGAACAAGTAATATTATTTCCTCTCATATTTTTAAATTACATTTTTTGTCTCTACTGAAAATGTCTACATTAACTCAAATCATTTGCCCACATGATCACGCATTGTAAGACAAGGGATCCAAAAAACTTCTGCTTTTCCACATAAAACTTAGAGATCTTTATATTATTTTCATTTTTTTTGTACCAGATGATGTGGTATAAACCTTCTATTTCACCGTAAAACATACGGATTCTCATTGTAAGACATGGTTACATCACAAAAAATATAACGCAACTTGATAAATTTTGAATTTCTACCCCTTCTACGATTGTTTCGAATATGCTACACCCCTTTTGTACCTCTAAAAATACGTTTAGAAGAATATAACATCATCATTAATATAATGGTAATGAACTTAAACATTCTGTAGTGCAAAGACTCGACACTATAATCTATCAATCTGTGTGGTCAAAGTGTATGAAATTTTTTAAGTATGTTACTTAGTTAGTCTTGATGGAGATCCTACGGTCAAAATGATAAATATAAGGTTTTATTTCCTTCCTTATCCATTGCACTAGAATCAACAATTTTGAAGTGTTTTTGGTGTGAAATTGTCACGGGCTTTTAGGGGTTAAGTAACATACCCATAAAATCTGACCGCATGGATTGAAAAATTATAGATTTTATAGTACACAACTTTGGTTCAATTTTTCCCTACAATCAGTCGAATACCGGAATTTGACTAATGTGCAACCATAATGTTTTTTTTTTTCAATAGTGATAATGGAGAGCCGTACAATTCAGACTCCTTTGATACGGCCACACATACAAAGGGATAATATGGTTTCCAATATCTCAGTGGGGGCCCGATTAGTACGAGCAGCACGTGCAAGGTATCCCATGGTACCGAGGATGCGTCAGACTGTGAAGAACATTGAACACCGATTTGTGAAGACCCACCGATTTGTGAAGACCCACCTGTGCGGAGCTCTTGTACATGGGATCGGTTTATATTGCGACGTGTGGTTTGGGGCTCACCACAAACATGATAGCAACCAAGTCGTCAATACATTGTTGTACGTGATAGGAGATGTGTTGCGGAGGAAGGGATTTTTGCCACCAACATTACAAATCCAGGCGGACAACTGCACACACGAGAAAAAAAACATTTATATGTTTGCTCTATGTGCTACATTGGTAGGATTGGGGTTTTTTCAGGAGGTGGAGCTATCTTTTCTCATAGTGGGCCATACACACGAAGATATTGATCAACGCTTCAGTTGTATATCAAATATGTTGAAGAGGTCGGACGTGGACTCGTTGAAGGAAATGATGAGTCTTATAGAACAAGGAACATCTCCTATGGAGGCATTTGTTAGCGCCAGGCTGTTAGAGGATGTATGGGATTGGAAATTGTTCATAACACCTCACTTACTAACAGGTCAGGATTCATTAGTGGGCATAACATTTCCGCACCACATGCGATTCTATATGGACAATCGAGAAGGGACTCGTGAGGTTCGAGTACAACACAAGCATTATTGCAAGGATCCATGGGGACCGGAGGCAGGTACAAAAACTTTGAGGTCGTTGCCAAGAAACGATGAGCGACCATCGTTTGCGGAAGTATTTGCAGCGGACGAACGGGAGTTGAAGGCGTTGGATGACTTCATCATATATAAACAAAAATGCATTCAAAGGTTGCAGCATGAGGACAAGACTCGTGAGGCAAAAGTAGAGGCTGAACTATTGAAAATCTATTTAGCTGAATTTCCACACAAAGATCGTAGCAATGAGCATCGTTCCTCACCGTTTTGGCCTTCAGAGTTCTCCAACACCGGACCAATAGAGGGTGCATCTTTGGATGTTATTGATGGTGCAAGTGAAGAAAATTGCGAGATAAATGTCGTAGAGCGAGTACTAGCAATGCTTCCAAATGCCGAGGCTCGAAGATACTTTGGTCCTCGTAGAGGACGACCTTCTAATCAAGCACTACGTAGGGCACAAAGAACAGAACGCAACTATGTTGAAGAACGAGCCAAAGAAGGAGCAAGGTATGAAGGTAATCACGACCCATTTCCACCATTCAATCCACAATCTGATATTTGTTGTGGACAATTTGTAGCCTTGAGTGTTGATCGAACAGAAATAGAAAGCGGTGTACCATTCTACGTAGAGAAAGTGATTGAGGAAGGAAAAAACCGATGGAGACTTAAGATAAAGGTTTGTTGGTATTGGCCCATCATCCAAGGGGGGGGGATTGATGGACATGGGTCCTCTACACAACGGTATGCAAATTGCATGGATTCATTCTGGGAGCCATCTGGGGAGAGCCATAGTTGGGTAGAGAAAGATGCATGCATTTTTTCATGGGTAGACACACCGGAAAGAACCATATCCGGGGCCAGCGGGTGGAGAAAGCGCAATGTATTTGGAGTGCAGGTTGAAAGCAAGATTCGCATTCTTTAATCGGCTAAGGCTCACATTCTACAATATATTGCAATGCAAACCGAAGCTATCGATGACGACCATTTGCAAGCAGCCCTAAATTCTATGTAGTAGGTAGTGTGCCTTTATGAGAGTATACTAGTTTTGTTTGGTAAATGCTATATAGTGTATGAGTAAGAGTAGTATATTCTAAGGGTGATGTAAGACGTTATGTCATTAATCCTATAGAGTAAAGGTGTTTTTATTATTGGTGCTAAGTCCATTTGTAGAAGCATCTATATTTAGTTTCCACCATTGTATGCGTTATGTACTACGTAGAATATCTTTTAATCAATTGCCAACCCAAGCATAAAGTATGTTTTTTTGTGAGTACGACTATTTGTGTAATACAATCCTTCAAATCTATCTTCGAAATATTGTGAAACTATATTAAACACACATTTATCTAATATTAACGAGGGGCCACCAAAAATTAGTTGAAAATGCCAAAAAATTGCTTCCAATATTAACAACCATGATTGTACATAATATTGTTGCAGAAGCTAATTTTTTTAATTTTAGGAAAACATTTTTTTTTCTTTCAAAAACAATTTTTTTTTGCAATTTTTCCACTTATGTTCGCAATGGCCGCCTTTGTACCTAAGTGCACTTTTATTTGGTGAGTGCATAATTGCTTAATTGCATGTTTAAGGTGCTTACAAGTTATCCAATTTGATTCAAATATGTTTTTAATAAGAAGTTGTGATAGTGGAATCTTTGGATCTCAAGCATGTGATAGTATTTAGAGAGTTTGAGTAGTTTTCATTTTGCTTAGTGTAGGTTATTACACATTATGATGTAAGCTCGGAAGATCTCAAATCAACCTTTTAGTGCCTAAGTGGACCGGCAAGGCTTGGAAGAATCTACGAGCATGGTAGATTATGCAAACATCATTTACCCAATTTATACATTTTTTTGCAAACCCACTTTACAGAAATCACTACAGTTTGTCAATGCATGAATTGGAGATCATGGGAGTGCGTTGAAAGTTTGTTGTGAAGTCAAACGTGTGTTTTGAGGACGATGGTTTCACCGATCCATGCATCAATTTGAGATTATAGGGTATTCTTGGAAATCTATTGTGAAGACAAACATGCATTCCAAGACAACTACTTCGCTAATTCATTATAGATCATCTAGAGGCATTGCGAAGACAACTATGCGTTAAGAAGATTGCATCAACAACAACCAATAATGGAAAAAGTCACAACACCTAGAGCATGAAAATTGTCTTTGTCATGGCCTCATAAGTTCTAACTGGTTAAATCTAAATATGTTTTTATTTGTAAAGGTATATTTTAGTGTTAAATCATGTAGGTGATATTCATGTGTTAAACCATTTAGTGCCGAGGAGGCCCAAAGAGGGTCTCCAAGGTATCTTTTCCTTGAATATCTTTCAATCCATCCACTTGTGGGCTTTGGCTATTCTTTAACGGAGGTGTGCCCTAAAATTTGGGATCTCATGTAACTCTCATATTCCGAATCTAATCTTTAGAGCCCCGCCAATAACATTTCATTAAGTAGTACTGTTAAGACTCACCTATTTCACATTGGAAAAGAATGTAAAAGAAATCTTAAAAGAAACTAAATAAATATAAAAGAGAGAAGAAGATCAAATATACCTCTGTACAACCGATGTGAAAATAGAGATCAAATTTAAAAGAAAATCTTCTAAACAAAACATGTCCCATCAATGTAGGTTGCTTTTATGATTTCATCCTGGCTTTTCACTAATGTCATCTTGTCTTTTCCTCTCAATTCCTTTAATGAGCCAACCTCTACTCTTTCTAGATGAAGAATCATTTGCCAAATTGGCTTTTGATTCCTTTAGAAAAACAGTGGATATCTTCCATCTACTTAATGTTGTGTAATGATTTCCACAAATTAGTGTGGCGGTAATATATACCCAACGTGTACATGATGTTTGCATTATCTATTACTATCATAAAATCTCATAGGTCTCATGTGCCATGCTCGGCACTAAAATGTTAAGTGATGTAATTTGTCAGTTCAAGTGAGTCATATCATTAGAAGGGGACTTTTCATAATCTAAATTCCTCCAAGTATTGTGTGCTATAGTAATGTGGTCAAAAGTGCATTTGAACTAAGGAGAGTATTCATGGATTAAAATTAGGTAGTTGATTTTTTTGTAGAGATGGACAAATAAGCAAAAAAAAATCTAATTCTCTAAAGAGATTGATGCAAATAAAGTATTTTTTAAATATATTAGTCTATTAAGATAAGTGATATTGGAAGCTTTCGAAGGCAAATATTCCTAAATCAACAACAAATGACTGATAAACTACACTCACAAATAAGTTATGATTGATCTAACTAATGAACATTTTTGTTATATTGTTTCTTTAGTAAGCCATTAACTCATGATGGTTGGATGAAGCATTTATTCTACTATACGATCGGTGTAGAACTGAGACTGTATAGATCATGAAATGACTTTCCAACATGTTGTGTCAATCCTACTTCATAAGTGAAGACTCAAAAATAATAGAACCTCTATTGAAACTTGGGAATGCTATCTAGTGAGCGGCGACTCGTGAACACTGAATTCATGATCGTTCTTCTCATTAATTTTATTGTGGAATTCAAAGGAGCACCTATTACAAACGTTGCCTCTAATATTCTGTTATATTCAATTCCATCCACCTGCAAACCGTGACTTGTGATGACACCAAGCTTGACTGGAATACTGAGGTCATAACACCAGTTATTATGTTCTGAGAAATTGTCTACTACGCCAAGATACATTCGTGGACCCACACATGAGATGCTTGCCTTTTGAGAAGCACATTCAAGTTAATGCGTCGTGGAACGATAGGGCGTTCCTATCCTTCGTATAAACTTGAGCATCATTCCACAAAGAACAGAGTCTCTTGTCGTTCCCCACACAACTATGCTTTAGAAAATTAGGATTAGGGCTGTTCATAGGACCTGGGGACATGCCCATCTGTCCATCCGATAAGAGAATATTTAAACAAATTCGAGCATATTCGAGAAAAGTTTAGGAATATTCATAGAATCAATTGGTTATTTGTCCGGCACCGACCGGTCTCTTTGTCCGTCCGGTCCGTCCAATTTTAGCCATGTCTGTCCT
Organism: Bryoerythrophyllum caledonicum; assembly: GCA_963971425.1. NCBI lineage: Eukaryota > Viridiplantae > Streptophyta > Bryopsida > Pottiales > Pottiaceae > Bryoerythrophyllum > Bryoerythrophyllum caledonicum. The sequence continues at coordinate 16,780,492 of OZ020521.1, read as the reverse complement.
TTATGACTTCCTTGATTAGAATGCATCGGTCCTTGACTCACCAATCCTTGATTTTGAGCTCACAATATGAGAGTTGAATGTCCATTTGATGTGTTTCGCTGAACTTGAGGTTAATTTCTTCTCTCTCGTCTACAATTTCATTATGAATATTGTCATCAAACGCAATGCCAGTAGTTACGAACATATCTCTTTCAGTGATGTTTATTCATATTGTTCCACTAAAACCAATATGCATCCGTGTTCAAAGTGGATATATTTTTCTCATACATACTTAGAGAGGTGATTGTTGTAACATGAATTAAAGTCCAAAGTGTGCACGCCCAAGGCCAACCACCATCATGCTCAAGGATCAACCCGGCCCACATCAGCGACTTTGATGGCACTCCGGAGGCCACTTGTACGCCGGGACATGCACATACAGCCCTAACGATATGGCACAAAACAAAACTTGCGAAGTGAAGTGACGTATCTTCAAGATGTAGTGTAATTAGTTATATCTTCACGATGCTTCGAGCTCCCTTCCGGTCCAAAGCATAGGTGGTTTGATGTTACATATTATGCTTGGGCTCAACATATGCACAAGAATTTCAGGAGAAAGCCACGCGTTTGGATACCAACGTATGTGGCGTGCTAGCAGCCCCTGTTCTAAAAAGTCTCATCGTGGACCATGCTACAACTGTTGGTTCTATTGAGTATCTCAAATGCAACCACTTGAAAACCACCTTCACCTTCGTACAACTACACTCATACGTACTAATTCCAAATGTCATCGTTTCACTCACCGACATATACTGATCCTTCACTTGTAGTACATGTATTTCCGATGCGTTCAAGATAACAATGCGAAGCTCACTCAAGTACGTCGGCAGGGACTCACACCTCGTATCAACGACATTTAGCTCTTTGTAATCATGCGCAGCCTGAGTTCCTTCTTGTGTTCCACACCCTTTTCTATGCTGTCAATTTGGAAGCCCATCGTCTTGGAACAACAATGTTGAGATATGAGGCATTGATTAAGTCTTACTCGTTTCTTTGGTGTTTACAACAACACTGGCTACTTTGCAGAGTAGTAGTTCGTTGTGTGGAATTATGTTGGAAGATGGAAGGTTCAGGTTTCTGATGGTACGGTTTTGGGGTGATTTGGGAAAGCTTATTGATGAGCAAATGATAGACAATGGCAACCGAGGTTCGCCCTTTCCTGATGGGAAAGATTTGCGAATCATGTAGGAAATTGCGAGGGGGATGATGGGGTTGCATAAGAAAGACATTATCCATCGGGACCTCAAGGCCTCCAATGTGCTCATTCTTCCTGAGACATGGGATGTTGGTAAGTTTATCATGCGAGATATTGATCTGGCAGAGGATTTTGAGTTTTACGCCATTATTGTTGATTTCGAGTGTTCACTCGGGACTGTTGGAATTGAATTTTGGCGAGCCCCAGAGATATTGATTGCTCTAAAGGGTCGTTGTTTCAAGCCGAAGGTATGCAGTGAGAAGTCAGATGTTTATAGTTTTGGTATGACATGCTATGAAATTTTGACTGGCAAGATACCTTTTGAGGAAGTGCTCTCAAATAACTATGACATAGTACTTGGGGGTGAAAGACCGAAGCTGCCCAGTGGCACACATCCATGGATTCAAAGCATGTTAGATAGATGTTGGCATCATGAGCCATCCATGAGGCCTTCCTTTGAGAAAATAGTGGAGGGATTTGAGACAATTGGCAATGCACTTATTGTAGATTTTATGAAGAGATGTTGAGAAGATAGTTATGAAGATCTGTCCCAAAGTGAATTTTAGGTTTTGATAAGAAGTTGATTGAAAGTAGGTGTATGAGGAGGATGGGTGAGAGTGTGGTGAGATATTTTACAATAGCTTGTATTCCAACCATTTGCACTTTTAATGATGTTGTAATGTAGCCCATGATCAAGAATTCAAGTGTGATGAAAAGAAATTATCAAGGTGAAGTTAAGAATGGAAATGGTGGGAATTGAAAGATGTTAGTTTTATTCTCGATCTGAAGTACAAGCATTTAAACTAAGGATTGTTCTTTCATCAAACTTTTGTATATTTGAATGTATATATACTGTGAATATCAAGTTTTTGGAGAATCCAATACTAAAATCCAAATATAATTCATTTGCAGCCTTTGCATTTGTTCATTGAAGGGTTTACCTTTGCATCGTGTGAGAGTTGATCATTCATGCCTCAAGTATCATCATATGCCAAAGATTGGTGGAAAATTGATTGAAGTTTGCCCGAGGATTGGTTTTTGAAAACCAGAACTTCATCACACCTTCTTCATGTAAAGGGAGGTAAAGAGCCACCACACACATGCTGAACAATATAACAATATGAAGGAAGATGCCTCGTAATCTTGCACGCAGCTCCTTGATTGAGCTCCAGCTGTTCCGGAAGAGGTTCTCTAGCAACTGTTGGGTCCACAGAATAACACACAAACCAAGTAGGCGATATTCTCAGTATAAATTTAGTGCAGCAAGAAACTTCAAGAAAGCAGACATCCACGGTTGACGATAGAGCAACAAAACTGATTTTGCCCACGTCCCACTTTTGCAAAAGTTTAAGACTGCACCAATAATTTTTAGCCCTGAGCTCTACATCCTCACTCTTTTCATTATGATGTAAGCACATACTCTAAGGCTTCACTTGCTTGAACCACCTGTACATCCAAAGTGCTCTTTTTCAAAAACAAACTCTATCATGGCATGACACACAATGCCTCTGAAGCAACCCAAAATATCAACGTGTACTAGCTGACAATGTTCAACCAAAGCGGGAGGAGCTACTAAACTCTCTGAAGTTTTAAACAAAAAGCGTCTTCCATGCAAGGTTTAGGGTTTAGGATGTTAGAAGAACTACAAGGGAAAATTCAATTAAGCATCATGAGCATGTGCACATTATCTCTCTTCTTTATCGGGCAGGCTTATTTGCTCACAACCCATGCCACAGAACACTAAACTCTAGGAGCCTTTGTATGCAGATGGTGCATCAATGGATCTGTAAACCGCAGACCGTGGCTGTAGTGAAGCAAATTCAATGTCAAGGACAGATACTAAGCCTCTTTCTCCATTTTTGAAAGTAGGATGAGTAATTATCACATGACATTCCTACCACTGTGCACCGGAGCAAAGCCGATTGCCCTCTTCCGCAGGTCCGCTTTCACTTTCCTTTCTTGTTCTGCTTGGCTTCGTATCATTACCGGTGCCCTCTGTGAGTTCAACGCTTCTGTAGAGGCACTCCGCGTTGTATCATTTCTGTGGAATTTCAATTCGAATTTGGGTGAATGGACAACTTGGGATCCAGCACTAATATATTCATTTCTGTCTACAGAAAACAGTCACCGTTGGTGTGGATGGAACAGTACTGGATCGCATTGCAAAGATCATGACGTACCTTCGTCTAAGTTCCGGAAGGGTGATAATTCTATGAGAGAAAATAAGCAGAACATCTATTTATCACGTACCAATTCAGATGCTTTGATGCTATAATAGATGCTGATGATTGTGACTAATTATTGCAGTGTGTCTTTTGTGCAGCTCATGAAAAAGAGGAAGAAGGACAGAACCCAGAGATACGTTGACTCGACGTCACAAACTTTCCTAGTTGTTTATCCCTAGTGCATTTCATTGATGATGTAGCATTAGAGGTACTAGAATCATTAACTGTGCATTGCCAAAGTTCAATACATCTGCTTGACAATATCGATCCATCACGGTAAGAGAAGAACAAACCGGCGGAGAGCATGAAGAGAAAGCCCCATTGCTTCGGGACGCTCTGCGGTGCCTGCACCGCAACGTCCTGCAATCCCGTTGTGTCCATCAGTCCTTTCGCAATGCGCTCCTCATCCACAGCGGCGTCGTCCACCATGGCCTCCATCACTGCCCAACCTCCAAGGCTTCAATATGTTCTGCCTCGCCCAGAAATCGACGCAAACCTCTCACCGCAACACCCATGTAGCCAGCTCTGTAAACCACGCACCATCACTCCAACTCCAAGTAACCGTGAACTGCCAGAACCAGACCAGGATAAGAATTCCAGAGCGAGCACCTAATCAACCACTGGCATCAAAAAACAAAGCAGTCGACTCAAAGGCCGTGCCAACCCTGAAAAGATCAGACGATCAAAGAAATCGAACCTGCAGGTAGCAGTCGTGAGACGCACCTGCAAGTGAGGATGAGATGCAGAACATTTAAGCAAGACCATTAGGTGAAACCAGAGAGCCAGAGACCAGGGAAACCAGAGAACCTCAATTAAGCAAACCAAAGAGAACAAAGGAAGCTTCCTGGGATGCAATTCGAGAGATTCTAAGATGCTGAGCGAAGTCATGATCCAGTGTTTACCGCAAAGTTACAAAGTTTGAGGAGTGGTGGCAGGTGACTTACTACAAATGGACGATTTTCATGTCTGAAACAGTGAGCAGAGGTCAATAAACCTTCGACGAAGACATCAGTTATGTGAACAGGCCTATTTCGCATAAAAAAGGCAACAAATGCGAAAATGAATAAACATACGCATCTTAAGTGAATCAAATAAACATATGAAAGGAAGACCTAGATTGCAAAAGATCGGCTCTATATTTGAAAAACTACGGCCTCAAGAATAAAATTTGATACACCTTGGGGTTTGAGATGGATAGGATCCCAAGAGCAAGCATTGCTACCAAAGCAATACCCAAAACAGCAGGAGCCTGGTGATTATCACCCTTCTCCAAATGATCGCCACACATGCTGAGCAGGGCTTGTACCTGAATTGACAAAGGAAGATTTCAGAGCAGCGTTAATAGCAGGCACTCTAGAACGAGTTGTCTCTCAAGATATGTAGTACTAATTGCAAAAAGCCATTTATTCCAATAAAGGAGACCCTCAACGTCGATATAGCATCAATACGATGGTAATACTTTACATTGGTCATAAGACAGGGAAAAGAACAAAGAGCTACCTTGAGAACGTTGCCTGTGCCTGCATACATGCAAGTGTCTATTGTGACAAGGCAATACTTGGAAATCTTCTCATTCTTGACGTCTTGGCCACCTCCATGGTTGCATCTGCAGCATCCTGCATATCAAAAGCGAAGCCAATTTAATAAACCTTATCCGTCATCTTCCGCAACATCGATATATATCAACAATAAAGACGGCTGTTAACATCATAATCACAATATTGCACTTGTAAACTCAGATTTTCTTTACATTCGTTGATTCAAGGTCTCCAAGCTGATTTAGGATGCACTGGCTAAAGGTTTCAAGATAGCCTTGTTCTTATATAACTAAGCCAAATAAAAGAAACAGCCCTAAAGCGAAAAACAATACCTGCTTCCCAAGATGTTGAAGGCCAAGCCCAAGACATAAAAAGCGGGCAAGTGGTTCTCCAAGCTCCTCATCGCCACGATCCATCAAAGCAAGAACAACAGATTGTGCAACATCTTCCTTGCAAGAACCAACATAGACAAGACCCAGAGCTACAGCAGCAAACCCCGCTAAATCTCTTGAAACCTTCGAATCCTGCACAATTGGTGTAAGTAGATCCAACACCTGCACAAAAACAGCAACAAACACAATATATTAACACAACTTTTATCATGGCTCTAAAAACCACAAACCAATTTTCGTCCGCTACCATGTCCTCCAAGATCAAAGCCCCAACTAAGAGCTGATAAGAAGTACAAATCATGATTAGACTATTGAGGCCACAAAAACCGAGAAGACAAGAATATAGCTGCAAAGTGGCATCGAACCTCCTCTTTTTGTGATCCAGCCTATGCTAATCCAAGGCCCAATAGAGCTGCAATGCGAATTGTTACATCGTCCTTGTTGACAGAGTCATAGAGAAGAGCATAAGCCTGCCACCAGCGAGTAATCCATTCAGAGGTGATTACATGTCACCTTTTCAGATCAAACAGACTAGAACAAACCGGAATAGCCTTGTCGTATGGCTTAATCACTAGAACCATCAAGATAATGATTGCTCAATTTCGATTACAAAAGTTTCACATCAAGCAGATTTTGTACCTTAGCTACCACATGGTATATTTAGCAGATAATACAAATTCGAAAAGGACTGAAATACGAGGAGTTTACCAGGTCACACTCGTCGCGCACACCACAATTGATGATTCCCACAGCAACAAGGGCCCCAGCTACCACATGGTTGTCATTGCCGTACAGGTATTTGTCAGCAAGCGGAAGGCCTCCATGGACATCCGACAGCATAATAAGCCCCTGATCGAGCAAGCCCATGCACACGTGAAAGGATTAGCAATAATTCTCCACAAACAAAGAGTAAATTTGATCGTGTCAATCGTAAAATAAGCAAGATATGAAATTAGTCATTACCAAACTAGCTGCCGCACTAGCCTTCCCGTGCTCCTTGTTCTTGAAAAGCCAACCCCCAGAGCTACCTTCGGTCACTGGAGCGGTCATTAACTTGTCGTAAACAACCAGCAACAAATATTATTGAAGTTGAGTGAGGCAATTGTAAATTACATGACGAAGAAAATCTCCGTGACATGAATAAGACTGCATGACTACTGTAGCAATGAATTACAGACAGTTAAACATCAAACTAGCTTGGTGGTTCCAGAAGGTGCTCGGATGTTTAAATCAGAAGCATACCACTCCAAAACAAGCATTTACGAATCCATTGACAAATGTGGCAGTCAAATTTTGGCGAGCAGAATCTACGCTGGCTCTTGCACTTGCACGGCCATCCACCAAATGAGCCTGAGACACACACAAGCACAGTATTGGTAGAAGCAGGGGCATTCACACCTCACCAGATCAAAAGGACAGATACGCCTTCAACTCCCCAGCGCGACCATCACAAACCTTCTTCAAAGGAACTGAGACAACGCATGAGAAAACTTTTTGACCTACTTGGCAGCCCAAATGTTAGGTGCTCGATCTCAATACTTTGGTTAAACCAAGACAAAATCATATGTCAAAGACTATGTTCACCTTGTACAGATCATCCGGGGTTTTAGGCTCCATCACATCAAGATCACGAGCTAGAGTGAGATAGCCATCGCTCAACTTGCTACTGCTAAAAAGTTCTTGAAGCAATTCCCGTTGCGTCTCATTGTCAGTCATTTCCCCGTCAACCTCAATGGAGATACCCTGCGCATCAAACCAACATAAAGAAGAGCTGCAGAGCTTCCCAAAAAATCACAAAGTAAGGCATTTTAGTGCTCAAGAGCACCTACGCATTATTCCCCTTATGAAAACAAACGCACTTAATCGATACCATTACAAAAAACATAATTATGAAAACAAAGAATGTAGAATCGTAATCTATTGTCCTGCACGGCCAACAGAGACTAAAAACCAGATGAAATTGAAATACTAACATAACAAGACGCTCACCTGTCTGCCTAGAATGTAGCATAGCTGCTGCTTTTCTCGAGGATCTTTGCAAGCCGCACATGTTGTTTTTACATACTGCACCATCAACATAATTCTTAGCTCTACCCAACCCTTGCAATCATTCGAGTGCAAAACTAACTATGAACTGAGAATTCGAGATTAAAATATAACTCGAACTCAACTACATAGTAGTTAACAAACTTGTTCCAGACGACGTAAACCACTATCTCAATATAATGACATACTCGTGGATTTCCCATGCGCAGCGCAACTCGCAAAGCCTCCGGAAATTTGTTCAACTTGCAGTACAACTGGTACGCAATTTTCAGAACCGCCATATCATCTGGTTCTGGGACATAACTGCATGGCCATTCAATCAGTTGATTGAATTCTCCTGAAAGGTATTCCGAATAGGCGCCCAAATGTTGCATCTGAAGTAAGAAACAACACTTTTCAAGCAGAACAAAGAAGAGCATGATGAAGAGCCTAGTACCTAGCAAAACTGGTAAGATAGGAACAGGTACGCTTATGGTTGGCTTTGTCAATATGGTCGATAAGCACGTCAAGCTTGTCTACCTGTAGAAAGAATCGCAACCATGAAAAGAATAACTTCAATCATATATATCTACTAAGGCGCCACAGTGAAGTCCTATGCTACTAAGACAAGTAAGAAACTAACACAAGCTAACACATCGGACTGACGTACAAAACAGTAACTCGTGATGCCATACATTACCTTCACATGAAATGGACAAATCTGCTTAACCCTTCAACGCCGGGAGCCTATGACCATGGAAAATTCCCAATTTCATTTAACTGTGTGTTCTAATTTTTCATTCAATATGAGTGGGATTTTTTATTTTTTTGGCCATTTTGCAGGGATGCAATCACATGTTCTGATTATGTCACAAAAATCTCAGATTTGTTTGTGAAAATTCGAAATTATTGTGATTTCCTGAAGGAAAATTGAAGAACAATCATAATAAATACAAATTGTGCTTAAAAATTCTGAAAATTTCTCCAAAGGCGCACATTGTAGTGCCAAAACCTATGGTGTAAATGAATTTCCGTGTTCAGCTTAAAATAGAAACTCGGTTGTAGGTCCAAAAGTTCAAATTGCAATAACTTATTCAATTTAAGGTATTTTTCGGAATTTCAAATTGGAATGGAAACTAGACTTCTTAAACTTCATTTCACGCAAGTTCAAATGACATCAATTGAATGGATCAAATTCAGATTTTAACCTTAAACTAGAAGTGAACATTGAAAATGATTCCTTAAGTATAATAAGTACCTGACGTATTTGAAACTCGTTGCCAATCTCTCCAGCCAAGTTCCTGCAGAATATCAAAGTGCAAACTGCCCATAAAGCCCCGATGTGTATTCCACCAAAGAAACTGACGATGAGGCTTCATGAAACTATAATAAACCTTCACACCTCCTATTCAAAGAACAAGGCTTAGGATTCTAGTATAACATCATCGTACTCGTCATTGTTTCCTCTTGCGAAAAACAATAACTTACACAAACCTGACGTATTCGTGACCCCAAAAACCAATATCCCCGACTGTACCCTGCAATCTGAAGTGCAAAATTTCCTGCACAAGTTATTCCGCCGAGGTTAAACCAACTGTCACATAAGACACTTGGCGAACCCAGAACTATTGCGACTTAATACAACCTGAATGAAGCAAAACAAGATTCAATGCCACTGCAGTCTCCGGTAAATCCATAGTTTGCAATTGAAGGCTGAGCAGGTGAGAGGAGTGCTCTTAAGGCTTAGAAAGCGTACCAGAAATGCTGTCTGTTCCACTTCCAAGAGAAAACCGCAATCGCCTTCTCCGCAATCACTGTCCACAACATCTTATCAGTTTCCCAAACGTGTCCGTTCAAAGCTATCTATCTCCGGGAAGTGTTGAGCATTGAACATCACGCATTGAATGATGCGAGCCTACAGAAAATTTGTGAAACTTCCACCACACGCAATTGCATGTCAGAGCACAATGCTGAGAGCAGGTATACCGAGAGTTCACGTTTTCTAACTCCGCGACACAGGCAAAGCAAGCTCGCGGTTAATCTCTGCCAAGAAAAGACCTCACACGAGGATACCTCTCAAGAACACTCCCTCTCTCCAATTCACGACAACAGGCAACATCCAATACTCTCATGACGATTATCGCAACAGAAGAAGGAGCACCTGTAATTGAAGCTATCCTACCAATCAAGAAAACCGGGGAAAAATCGGACAACGATCGAGACACGGCAAATCCACACAAACAAAGTTACAATTGAAACAATAGCTCTACAAAACAGTGTAGCGGGAGGAAACAACTCACCTTCTCCCCCGAATTCTTCAACCTCCGAGCTATCGCAATTTAAGCCTGCGCAACCGAACTAAGCCTGCGACCGATCCTACAAAACGCAAATGCACTCTACATTTGCCAACTCGGAACGCCAAACACGATCTCTAACGACAAACTACACTCATCAAGATATCATGTCCGTAACGAATAGAAAACTATTCTAAGCAGACTCCTCCTTCTCCTAGATAAACAAGAAACATCTCTTGGAGCTGTGATCATGATCGCAGCTCCGGAACTCACTTCCTCCATAAGAGAGCGACGAAAACTAACGCTGCGGAGTGCGCACACAATGAAGCCTGCACACGAATCAAACCGACATACAACACTGTCGTGAGAGACGACAGCATTTGTCCGTCTGTTTGTCCATCCCGTCCGCCCATTTTGGCCATGTCCGTCCTTTCTGGCTACCCTGATCAGAATGCATTGACACCCCAATCCTTGATTTTGAGCTCACAGTTTGAAGTTCTTTGGTAGTTATATGTCCATTTCATGTGTTTCGCTGAGCTCGAGGCAAATTTCTTCTCTCTGGTCTACAATTTCATTATGAATATTGTCATCACACACAATGCCAGTAGTTACGAACTTATCTCTTTCACGAATGTTTTTTCATATTGTTTCACTAATACCAAATATGCATCCGTGTTCAAAGTGAATATATTTTTCTCATACATGCTTCAACAGGTGGTTGTCGTAACACAAATTAAGGTCCATAGTGTGGTTGTTGCAACATAAATTAATCTCCACAGCGAACTTGATTCTAATCCCCAGCTACATACATATAGACAATCACAGCAAGAATGTCGTGTAAATATTGCTACTGCTTTCATTCCATTTGGAAACAAGAAATTATGTATATTCCATATGACAAAGCTCCCTATTTGTGAACTTCGACGTGTATGCCTCCCCAGAAAAGATTCTTGAGCATCCATCCCCCAAGTGCAATGGACACGGTCGCCCCAGGCCATCCGCCTTCACGCTCATGGATCACCCCGCCCAGTTAAGTGTCAAACCGTCACTCCGGAGGCTACTTGTAAGCGAGGACGTTCACAAATAGCCCCAACGATATGGCACAAAACGAAACTTGGGAAGTGTTGTTACGTATCTTCAGGATGTAGTGTAATAAGTTATATTTTCACGATGCTTTGAGCTCGCTTCCGGTCCAAGGCATAGCTGGTTTGATGTTACATATTATGCTTGGGCTGAACACATGGACGAGAATTTAAGGAGAAAGCCACGCACTTGGATACCAACGTATGTGGTGTGCAAGCAGCCCCTGTTCTGAGATAATTCTCAGCATGGACCATGCTACAACTTCTATTGAATATCTCAAATGCAACCACTTGAAAACCACCTTCACCTTCGTACAACTACACTCATACGTAATTCCAAATGACATCATTTCACTCACCCACAACATATACTAATCCTTCACTTGTAGTACATATATATCCGATGCGGTCATGAAAACGATGAGAAGCACACTCCAGATTGACATTGAAGTACGTCGCCAGGAACTCACACCTCGTATCAACAACATTTAGCTCTTTTGTAATCATGCGCAGCCTGAGTTCCTTCTTGTGTTCCACACCCTTTTCTATGGTGACAGTTTGGAAGCCCATCGTCTTGGAACAGCAATGTTGAGATATGAGGCATTGATCAAGTCTTACTCGTTTCTTTGGTGTTTACAACAACACTGGCTACTTTGCAGAGTAGTAGTTTGTTGTGTTCCACATCCTTTGCTTGATCAAATCGCTCTTCTATGGCGTCAGCAACAATCCATAATAGTGTGACAGACTCAAAATGCAGTAGACACCACACAATACATGATCGATATCTCAATCCATAAAAAGCTCGTGACAAAATGGTTGGAACATATGTCGTTATGTTCTAAACATCTTGAAAGGAATTAGCTTCTGTGACGTCCTTATTCCATGCTTCACTCGCCGACGGCGTAACCAGGTCCATGGGCTTCCGCAGATAAATCCGAGACCGAGACCGGAAATCCGACATCATGGTCGGAGCGAGCGCGGTCTCGCGTAAAGCATCCCATGTGCATGTCCACAAATCATACACTCTCGTGACCCCAGTCGTCCGGGACAAGACTAAGATGCCCTTCTCCAATCCGAAGGCCTGAAGGTACATTTCATTAGGAATTGGCAAGTCAAAGAACAGCTTGAACAGTTCCCTCATGGCCGCCTTTGTCACGATCAACACGGGCGTCCTGAGCGTCCGCTCCTGCAGATCGATCTCGCTCACTTGCTACGTCCACATCTTCTTCACGGGCACCCATTCAATGCAAGGAACAACCGGCTGTCGTTTACAAGGAACGTCTGCCTCCGCGGCGGATTCATGGGGAACACCATGCCCATGTCCACCCAAGTGTCCTCAACGTGGTTGTAACTCCACAGCCATGAGCTATCCGGATCGCGTCCTAATGCCACAGCTGCTTCAAGTTCAACCCGCGCCAAAACATACAGCAAACCGTTCAAACACACGAAGCTGTACTCCACATTGACACAGACCTCGGTTATCGGCGGCAAGCTTGAGCTCCACCATGCATCGGTCCTCGACTCGTACATGATCATGAAAGGATCCTCCAGCTTCTTCCGGTCAGGCAGCACGAAAATCGTGTAGCAACCAGTGCTGGCGTCGACAATCATATCCACCACCGTCCAAGCCTCCAGACAGTGCTTCGGAGCGGGCAGCAATCTGGGCTCCGTCGGGGAGATCGGGTTGAACACGAACACCGATGCGTTTTCGTGGCCCGGCAAACCCTGGCACACCAACCCTCCGCCCATGGCCACGCAGCATTGCGGATTGGGCACCAGGAATCGGTCAAAGAGCTCTTGGTCGGTCGGCTTCGCGATGGTGTACCACCGCCTCGCCTTCACGTCCAGGAAGGCCCATCCGGCACGACAGTCCAAAGCCGCCTCCATATCCTCCATCTCAAAACCAACTGACTATATGCCAACCGAAACTCCAAATTACACCCCTACCGAAGCAATGCCAACCTCAAACACACGAATTCCACCACAAAGCTCCGTAAAATAACACTACAGAAACACAGAACCTAGTGGAATGGGAGTACTCACCAGCGATGGCGACGATGAAGCTGCAACCAAGGCTCCGAACACAACACGCTAACAGAGATAGAAAGTTTACTTGCTAACTTTGACGTGAATATCACCTAGATATTGCATGGGTGTCACCATGGTATAACACGGGTGTACCTAGCCAAATTTCTTCAAATTTCCAAAATTTTGGACAACTCCCAACTTTGAATTAATTATGTACGAAAACGACCATGGCGTAGGGTACTAGGAGGTCAACACACACATGTGTAACCAACAAGCTACTGGTGTACAAATGAAGTGGTGGAGGTCAACATACACACACATGTGTATGTACAGACGTCACATCCTCATGAGTGGGTCAAGTGTCTGATATACGAAAGTCCATATACTACCTAATATTATATATCGTCCACTGAGGTGGTGAAAAGTCTAAGAAAGAGCATCCTTCCTAGCATGGAACTGTTCTTTGAATCTGGTGAGGAGCTCCATCTGTATTGGTGGCTCTTGCAGAAGCCACTTGACAGGCAAACAGAGGCCAACACAAAACTAGGGAACTTGGAAAATGATCAACCAGCAACGAAACCCTACAAGATCTGAAGGTAGATATGTCATCACAAGAGCACAGACTGAGACAGTGATCTAACGAGTACGATTGTGGTGTATATGAAGAACAAACCGTCCACTTCTGCTTCTATGAGTTAACACAACCTTCACTAACCGCCTACACAAACCAACTTCTTGAATCATCATAGGTCAACTCAGGAAGATTCCGGAGATGGTTACAACATGTAGATTTGCTGACTGCCGAATCTCATCAGCTCAATCTCCTGTGCATCAAGATGATTACAGCTCCACTCTACAACACATTGATGAACATTCAGGTCCGCTTACAAGAATGTTGCAAACCAAGTGACACAATCCGCTCTTGCAAATGATTGAAGCTCCTGTCATAAACAAGGTCAGCCGAAACACAACGTTCTCAGCTTTCCAGAATCGATATAAAGAGCACAACAGACAGGAATTCCTGCTGGATACATACCTGTTGGACACAGGAATGTTCACGCCAATAGTCAAAGAAATGCTGCAGCTCAATGCAAAGTTTAGATACCTTCGCAGTTGTGCTTAGGTTGCTTGACAAGGTTGCAGCGAAGTTGAAGCGCCTTCTTTCACGTCTTCAGTCTTGGCTCTTGCTCAGGAAGGTCCATTTTCTTCTCCATCTCCACTGCCTCCAAGAGAATCATCACATCTTGCAACCATGGCCCCAGACAGGCAAGTAGTGCCTCTGCCATATGTGACTTCCTCCGACATCCCTTCTCCATTTCAGATAGTAAGATTCAAATGAACACCTGCCGCAATCAGCAACGAACCCCTCATCTCATCATGAAAAGTACAATCATGCGTCATAATGGTAATAGCACTGTTCTTTGATGCTAAGCAACAGACTTTGCAAATAACATGTCCACAATCGTCTCGATGTAAACTTCCAGAGCGTGAACACTAAGCAAAGCAGCCAACTCAAAGGCCGTGGCAACCCTAAAACCATCAGATGATCAGAGAAATCGAACCCGCAGGCAGCAATCGTGAGACGCACCTGCAAGTGAGGATGAGATGCGGGTTCCGAGGGCGACAGGAATGCGAGAATCGAGTGCGATGGCGAGGATGGGAACGAGGAGAGTGAGGATGCTCGCGGACTGCTGGAGTGAGGTGAAAGCAGAGGCCAGGTCTGGTGCTGGTGACGACGACCAGGAGCGGGGCAGGACGACCGGAACTGTAGCAGCTCTGCAAACGGAGATGACCAAGTGCCGGGAATCGGTAAGATGTGGTATTTGATAGTTTCAAAGACGCGTTACAGTGCGTCTTCTCCGTCGGGTATAAGTGTGCGTGCTTACCGTCCCTGAGAGCTCAGTTGTTGAAGAGGGTTTGTGGCGCCGTAGTTGTGAGGTCAAGGTCATCACCTCCAGTATCTGGAGCGAGGAGTGAGGGATGTTTTGATGTGTGTCGAGTAACGAGTAAGGATTGTTGTCTGTGGGGCTTCGGTGGGGCTCTCTTTCGTGCTCTCTTTGCAGGTCGGACAGGTTCTTCCATTGCTGTGGGTAGGGGAGGCACTGTCTGGATTCGTTGCTGTCGTGCGTGTCGAGCTTGACGTTGTGGGAGGGACGTTGTTTCATGCACCCAGCTTTGGTGCTTGTGCATTTTGTCGCGATCGTGGTGCTTCCTGGTTGTTGGCCGAGGGTGGCTGGGTGTGGGCAGAAGGGTACTTGCTACCTGATCAGTGGATTTTGACGAGGAGTCGGTTGTTGTGGAGCTTCGAGGATCCAAGTTTTGCGATCTGAGAGATCCGCCGAAGTTGGTGAGGAGAGTAGTTTGCGGGATCTAGGCGATGGGGCAGTCATGGCCCAAGGCTCTGGTGTGTTGTGGTGGTGAGAGCGCAGCTAGTTCCGCAGCATCGTCTTCCAACCCCGCACTCTCTTCTGAGTTCTTTTCCACTCGCATCCAAGAAATGATTGAGAGCAGGGGTAAGTGCAAGACGGCAGTGGATGCGGCGATCGAATCGTCGAAGGTGCATTGGAGTGAGCTACGGGAGTTGAGGAGCGATAAACAGAGTGGGGTGGAGGAGCTGGAGATCGACAAACAGCATTGTACTGAGGCAGACAAGGTGTTTTTCCGGGAATGCCTCTTACAGAACTCTGATGGACGTGTCGGGGGTTTCTTCTGGGAGTGGGACGCGCACATGTGGAAAATGGGAGAGAAGATTGCAGAGGGAGCACAAGGTGAACTTTTTATGGTTCATGATGTGGAAGACAATAGTATTCATTGGGTAATGAAAGTGTTCAAAGCGGAGGCGGGGAGTTTGGAAGCTCTGCATAAGCTATGGCCCCCGGAGATGCTTGAGGCTGCCCAGTCTCATGAGTCGGGTGAATTTGGGATTGGCAATCCGAATCAGCCAAATTGGGGTGGAGTGTCTCCAGTAGGGGGTGGAGTGATGTTGGAAGATGGAAGGTTTGGATTTGTGATGGGACGGTTTTGGGGTGATTTGAGAAAGCTTATTGATGAGCGAATGATACACAATGGCAACCAAGCTTCGCCCTTTCGTGATGGGAAAGATTTGCGAATCATGTATGAGATTGCGAGGGGGATGATGGGTTTGCATAAGAAAGACATTATCCATCGGGACCTCAAGGCCTCCAATGTGCTCATTCTTCCTGAGGCATGGGATCTTGATAGGTTTATCATGCCAGATATTGATCCAGCAGAGGATTTTGAGTTTTATGCCCTTGTTGCTGATTTCGAGTGTTCACTCGGGACTGCTGGAACTGAATTTTGGCAAGCCCCAGAGATATTGTTAGCTCTGAGGAATTGTCGTTTCGAGCCGAAGGTATGCACTGAGAAGTCAGATGTTTATAGTTTTGCTATGACATGCTATGAAATTTTGACTGGCAAGATACCTTTTGAGGGAGTGCTCCCAAATAACTATGACATAGTACTTCGAGGTGAAAGCCCGAAGCTGCCCAGTGGTACACCTCCATGGATTCGAAGCATGTTAGATAGATGTTGGCATCATGAGCCATCCATGAGGCCTTCGTTCGAAGAAATACTGAAGGAATTTGAGACAATTGGCAATGCACTCATTGTAGATTTTATGGAGAAGTGTAGAGAAGATAGTGATGAAGATAGTGATGAAGATTTGTCCCAAAGTGAATGTTAGGTTTTGCATCCCAAATGACGTCTTTATCCCTAGTTGCATGTCCATTTTTCTTATCGTAAATACCTCCATCACTTGTGATGTGTGGCGACCAATGACTTAGAACATAGATCCATTAAGTTTAGTGCCATTATCTTGAGTCAAAGTACATTGGTTATGTTCAGGCACGATGAAAAAAAAACAATTTTACATTCTTCAAATGCATGTATCTAACAATATGCACGATTTTAGTTTACAAAACACAATTGGGTGTCTCCCTGTATTAGTTAGCTTGAAGATCCTACACTTAAAAATTAGAAATGATTGTTTATTGTTAATCTCTAATATCCCATTCAACCCAAGGGGAACAATTTGCATTTTGGGGAGCACACCTAAAATTCAAATAAAAAATCTCCTTCCTTTGAAATTATCACACTAATTTGTCCCTGATAAGAGCTTTGTGGAGGTATTTTTTATATTATTTTTAGATTTGTGGTTTCAAAGTTAGTACCACTTAAAGTTAAATTGGGGACTCTGGACAACTACAAATTTTTTTATAGAAGTTTCTACCAACATTGAGATTTTTCATACATATAGATAATATTATCTTCTTTGAAGATGTAAAAAAAATTCTTGTCCTTAGTGCAAATAAACATTTTTAACCCAAGTCAAACATTTTGGTACACTTCGGACAAGGAAGAAAAAATTTCATCTTTTCTACATAAAACCTAGAGATCTTGATATTTTCACTTTTTACTTCTTCAACAATAATATGTGTTAAAAAAAATCTTACTGACCGTTTGGATTATCATTACGAAGCATATCAAGTTCACAAAAAAATAAAACGTGAAATGGCAAATTTTGAACCTCCACTCTTTGCACACTTGTTTTGAATATGCTACACCCCTACTCTACCTCTAAAAATTTGAGTGCAGGGAAATTACATCATGCTTAAGACATCGATAAAAGATTAAGAACTTGTATAGTGTAGAAATTTGATATAAAGTGAAGCCAAAGTTTGTATATCCACTCAACGCACGATAGAAATTGAACCATATTCTTGACTTCAAACACTATAGTCTATCAATCCGTGTAGTGGATCACAACCCAAAAATTATGGTGAATTTGTGATGAAGTCTACTTTAAGATCTTACAGTTGAAAGTCCAATTCTTTACTTCAAAATTAGTTTTTTTTCCCCACGTTTTGGTAGTGGCAATTTTGGAGTGTTTCTTGTGGCAAAATTCCTTGAGCTCTTAGGGGTTAATCTAGTAATATATCTCATCTCAAAGTGAGAGTTTTGAGGTAGTTTTGGTGAAGCATAAGGCACAGTCCTTTAATGGTTAAATTTAGGGGTTAAATGAACTAAGCAAGAAAATGTGTGTGAAGAGCACCTTTCAAGTAAAAGGATGAAAACTTTGCTTTTTGTCCGTTTTCTCGGAAAACATGCTTTCGTATCCATCCATTGAAGTAAAATGTCACAGACTTGCATCTTTTCCTTCAATTTCATGTGCATTACGAACCCACATCATCAAAGAGCTATTCACGCCACTACTTCTTATGAAAACTCCAAACATGCCTATGAATTTCATGGCCTAAGTGTAATATTTAAAGTTGGTGATGTTCATACAGTAGGTCATGGTAAACCTGATAAGAATAGTTGTACAACAGATTAGAAAATCATAACTTTAAGCCTTGAAAGGTCAGTGGGGACCTTATATATGGTCACATATTTACTTTTACCATTCAATAAATGTAATAAAATTTAGCAAGACATACACCTTTTGATTGCATATTCTTCAACTAACATCTTTCATCATGCTCAAATACAACACCATACATGTAAAATACATGACCATTTTCCAACTTCTCAAGCATGTTGTAGGTGCAATAATGATCTAAATTAAATTTGTCATGTGTCATTAAATCTAGCTCAACACATATACAATTTTTTGTAACTATAGTATACTAGTGGGTGCCCGTTGTCCCCAACGGGCTAATGGCAATCTTTAGTTAATTAAATGTACAAATTTACTAAAATTAGACAATATTATATGACAATAGCTTAACTTAAACTAAAACTGTAAATTAACATACCTTGAACTTTGTCTTGTTTCAACAATAAATGGCTTGTGGATGGTTATGGGTTAGCGGTCATAGGTAAGCCCACATCCATAGGCCCGGCTTTACCATACGGACTATAGTCTTTTATATATAAGAGATATCAATTATTACATCTTGCATGCCAAATACACAAAAAACATCTTGTTGCAACCCAAATGTTGCAACCACAATCGGCTCCTAAGACCTTCAAGGGTTAATTTAGCAATAATGACACTTGCTACATATGTAGCAAAACCTAGATCTAAAGAGAATAGGGAAAATTTTCAAAGAGAAAATTGTCCATTCAAAAGAGTTCATACAATTTTGACACTTATTCCTTTTATTTGTAATTTTTTTTGTGTAATTTTTTTATTATTTTGAAAGATGACAGTTTAGACAATCAAAAAATTCTAGAATAATGTTTTTTCTTGAAGTTGATATATGAGATGCAAAAATACTTTACATTCCATTCATCATGTCTCAACAAAGGAAATATGTTTGCGTACTGTCATTCAAGGTTAAAATCTTTTGACACTTTTGATGAAATTCCTAGAAGAAAGATTTGTAAAGTCATCTAAATTTTCAAAAAAAAAAACCTCTCCATTTATTTTGGTGATATTTATTCACTGTAAATAAATGTCAGAATAATTAAATGACTCTATTATTAATCTTATGTTGTAGTTTTTTCAAGTACAAAATAACTTTGAAATTTGGAAACTCAAAACAATGTAGATTTAGCTTGTTTTGAGAGTATGAATTGAAAAGTTTAGAAAAGCGATTACAAGTATTAGCCACCTTACTCTTCTTTAAATTGATTTTATAAACTCATAGATATATAACAATGATTCTTATATTCATTATCCAATATATCACATGCATTTCCACAAAATTTTCAAATAGTTCTTATAATGAGTGATCTTTTCAAAAGTTAAAATATGTTGTGATAGTTTTTATGTCATACTATTACTATATGGAATACCACATAGTATGTGACGTTATATTTTTTGGTATTCATTATATTTGGTGTATTCTAAGTATTCTAACTTGAACATACATAATTTTGCTCATACATATGTTATTATTGGTCATAATTCTATTTCGCAAAAAGAGTCATACAACACACTCATTGCATTAGTACTTCCTCTAACACACTCATTACAGTGCTAAAGGGTCATAAAAAATCCATTGTTACAGTAGCTGAAGAAGCAATAAGGAATGTTTTTTTCAATCTATGATAGAAGATGAACTGCAGTTTTTGAAGGAGGTTGGTGCAAATAAATATATTTTGTTGTCATCTAAATTGATATATTTTTCAACCATGTGCTTAAATTCTTTTCTAAAAGTGCTCATCGATTCGAAGCAATAAGAATAATTTTGGCAATACAATCCTAGAGAGAATGGAACCAATAACCAAATACCATACACACTAGTGACTTTCACCTACCAAAGTATTTTTGTTTTCAAATAGTAATGGTTTAGACACAGTGGGTATTACCTAAGCATTACATGCCCATCACCTAGATATTGGCATCACACAGGTATCACCTTGGCATTACATGGGTATCACCCAGTTAAAACTTTTGAATTTTCCAAAATTTGTAAACATTCTCCATTGTGAATTGATTAAGTACAAAAGTGACCACTGCGACTATTCTAAAATCAAAAATATTCTAAATTTGGATATAAATTGTTAGAAAAAAGAGGCTAATATCAATCAAGCTATAAATGTAAGACACATCATTACTAATCACTAGTCACTTCTTGTAAAGGTCGTCTATAATGCCGAAGCATTCTCTATGGCAAATATATAAGGGAACCTCCATGGTAACCAACCAAAACCCATAACCAACATGTATAAAATTGGGATACATCACATCCACTTCCCATCCCATTACCACCCAATCACCCATCCAGATGGAAGTTTACTAGAAGTCAAGGACGTTTAATGTTTGCCACCGGCTAAACATTGCAATACGCTTCGAAACTTCATAATTAATTCACATTTTATCGGAAAAATATGAAATCACTTGGTTTAAAATAATAACTATATTGGCTAAATTACTGAAGAATAAATTCTTACAATTCTTTGCACAATTCTTTCTGCTCTTGATGTATGCACAATGCTAAACTTGTTGGTTATTAAGGGGTTACTTTACAGAAAAAGCTCAACCAATCACGTGAGAGAAAGAAGGGGGACGAAGTGAGTACGAGGTACGGCATCGGGAACCTAGCCAAGGAAATCGTGTATGTCTTTCATAATCTAAGGTAACCCAACCCATTACCGCCATCTTCTTATGACTACCACTCCATAAATGATCTCATTTCTACCCCATTCCCGCCCATTCATTTTTTACAGTTCCAAATGAATCCTTGCTATTGGTGAAGACCCCTGCCATTTGGTCAGCGCTAATGGAGAATATCGAGTGGCAATAATCGGCAAAACCACTCTGAAAATTTTATTGTAAAAATATGAATTCACTTGGAAAGAAATTGTATTACTCAATACTATCATAAAAAATTATTTGATCATGATGCGTCCCTTCCATATGTTGCATCTTTCTTCACTACTTTCTTAGAGCTTATTATGAATTTTCAGGATTTGATGCAAGCTCTAAACTTGTTAACAACCTAGAAGCTCCAAACTTGTTCCAAATTCAAACGTAAGACATCCGAACTAAATAAATTCATCATTGTTGTGTGTTTTTCCTACAGAACACAAGGCATATAAATTTAATGGCATGTTTAATTGACATTGTCAAAATGAGAAATCTGAGTCAAATTTGTTGGTTTTTGTAGGAAAGACATACCTAACAATTTTCCTAAAAGAGGTCATGCTATATGTACCTCTCCCTTTTTCATTGTTGATATTAGTTTTTGCAAGTGATTGTGCAATCACCTCTTCTATACTTATACATAGCTCAATGTCGTCGGTTTGGTCGTCATTGCTGCTAATGTCTTCTCTTTCCTTCACATCCTTAAAGAGTGAATCAACCATGTTTTCTTTGATAGCATTAGCTTGAAATTCATCTTCAAAAGCTCTAGATAGGCCACATTTTTCCCACCCTATTTTATAAGTTTCTTGATGTTAATATGTGTCCATGCATTGTAAAGCCATTCACATAGTTGTAGTTCAATCGTCTTTGGGATTATATCAAGCTTAACATCTTCTACTTTATATGTTTGTAGTTGCCTTGAGATTTCTTCCATGCTCCACTCATTGAATGGCTCCCTAAATCAATTTTTAAAGGGTCATTGTAATATAACATCCGTGGGCTAATAGACTCTTGTACAATTGGCTAGCACAAAAATATTCTTCACATGTGGATAAGTATTTTTTAACCATATTGTAAAGGTTTGGGAGGTGTGCAATGTCTAGCAATCGATGAGCCAAATGATGGTGTCTTCCTTCAATCCTAGAACTTCCACTTGCTTGATTCTATAAGGCTCTAAAATCTTTTCTACAAATTCATTGCATGTTGTTAGATTGCTCAAATGGTTCTTAGTGTTGGTAATGTATCATCCTGCACCTCTACATAATGTTCTTCCTTGACTTAGAGGAAGTAGACTACGGCTTGATTTTTGGCAAAAGATAACTTGAAAAGGTAGTAAGTCCTTGCCCACAAATGAGGATAAAGTCACAATAATTTGTCTTTGTCTTCAACCCCTAGAATTGCCACATGTTTTCTTTTTATCTCTTCGTATGTCCTTGTATCACAAATTGGTACAAGGTGTATGCCAGTTTGATCACTATTGACCACTAACTCCTTTGGAATGCTATAACACTTGCCAAATAAGTCATATGTTGTGCCATCCTTAGTCCTTGCAACTCCCAATCCTTTGAAAGTTCACTCGGAACTCTGGTTGCATTTCTAATTGTCCAATTCAAATCATCTTTTACAAAGGCTTTAACCCATTTGAGGTACATGTTCTATCCATTTCTACACTATTGATTGAAAAAAGAAGGTTATTTTGCCTTGATAATGGAAAAGATCAGATTTTTTTATTTTTTTGCAAAACAATGATTGACTTGCGTGTCTATGTGACTTAACGGCTCTAATGTTCTTCTCTTAAAATGCAAGGTGCTTGGAAAGGATGGGACAATGCTCATATCCTCCACTAAAACAAGAAGAACCTTCCTCTATACTATTCTTCTTTCACTTTCCATGTAGATGTGTTGAACCATTCATACATGAAACCCCTAGATAAATGGTAGAAAGGACCATATTGCTCTCCTAGCTTTTTATGAGCATTCTTTAGGTAATTGCAAGTTGTAGCAATATACCTAAATTTTGTTATTGCAGCATAAATTAGACCCAAAGAGATGGTGTAAACCAATTGTTGTAAAGACCTTGTGCATTTTTATTTGATGTTGCCTTGCCTTCTTCAATTCAATTAGCAATACTAGTTCAATTGCACGCTTGGGCCTCCCTATAGGTGGCTTGACCACCTCCATTACTATCTCCATATTCTTTTCTTTTTGTAGTTTATCCTTCAAGGTTGCAAAATCACGTCGTACATTTTCTTCTCTCTTCTTTGCTAATTGACTTAAACATACTTGTCAATGTTTTGAGTCTTGTGTGGGAGTGTGAAAACTCCCACTTTATAGGCCCCACTAAAAAAATGAGTTAAAAGTATTTGTTTTGATTGATTGTTGTTAGAAAGTAGTTAATTGTACATATAATTAGTTAGTATAAGAATTAGGTAAAATAGGAAAATGCTTAACTTCTTAATTAGTTTTAGAATGGTAATAATACCGGGTCTTAAACTAGTAAATTCCTATACCCGGAAACACTATGAAAGATGCCCGGGAGGCCGGGAAAACCTTTCCCGGGATAGTCCGAAAACCTTCCCGGTACTTTTTTATGTGGAACCACCATTCTAATCAAATTTTTATAGTTAAGGTTTTCACATATTAGTTAATACCTTATTTAACTAGATTAGTAAGAAGATAGATTAGTTATATTAGTAATTGTAGTTTTTTTTTTCAAATTCTTTTAGTCAGTTAGTTAGTCTTTATGTTTTGTTTTGTAAATGAATTAGATTTTTATTTAATTAGAAAAGAATAAAATAAATTAGATTTTTTTTAAATAAAAAAAAATTTAAATTTTTTTTTAAAAATAAAATAAAATAAATAAATCAATAAATAAATAAATAAATAAATGGCCTAGGGCCGGGATCCCAACCCCGACCCTGTGGTGGCCGGGACCGGGTCACAACCCCCGGCCCGACCACCAGCCGGGACCGGGACCCGATCCCCCGGCCCGGACAGGACTTTGTATCAAAAAAAAAAAAAAAAAAAAAAGGACCGGGACCGGGACCGGGACCCTATCCCCCGGCCCGGACAGTAGCTTTTATTTTAATAGAGGAGGAAGAAGAGGAGGGCCGCGAAGACACCAAGGGGAGGAGAGGTTGTTTGTTTTTTTTTTTTTTTGTTGTTCTTCTTGGGTTGTCTCTCCTTTTTCTTGTCCTCTTTGATGCAAGGAAGTAAGAGACCGAGGAGTGTCTAGGGTAGATACAATTGGTGGGTTTGTGAGTAAAGAGGCTTGCACAATTACAAGAGGAAGGATTTCCTCTTTTGTGTCTTTAAATTTTAGAAGTGAGGAAACTAAGTTTTGAGAGATTTAGAGTTAGGGTTTGAATCTTAAAAACCTTGGTGGAGCTTGGAGCTTGAAGGAAGAAGAAGACGGAAGAAAACCCAAAAACCTAAATCTATTTTAGATTAGGGTTTTTGGGGTTTGAAGGTTGTAAGAGTGCGAGAAGCGCAAAGAGACTAGGAGTGGCGGAAGCAACTCCAAGGCACTTGAATCTTTGTAAGCAAAGTGCCTCCACCTTGTAAATTTCATCTTTTGTGTATGTGCAACTTCTAGTTGTACAATTGCTTGTTTGTAAAATCTCCTTGTTTGTCATAAAAACTCCTACTCTCACTTCTATTGTTGTTTCTCTTCTTTTGTAAGAAGGCTTGTGATTGTTTGGATTTGTGAGAAGAGTTATGCAAATTTTGCATAACTTTGTCTTGCACAAATTCTAAGTTCGTCCCGGTCTCCCGGTGGTCACCGGTAAACCCTTGAGAAACCTCTTTACTTCAAAAGGGGTGTTGTACTTAAGTGTTGTTTTTGTGTAAGTCAAGTAGCATTTTTGAGACATAGGTGTCCCGGTGAATTTCCCGGGACAACATGGCTCTACCGGCTACTTTCAAGTTGTTGAAAGTGGATCCCAACAAGCGGGAAGGGACGGAAGAAGGAAGGCAACTTGAAGAGGATCTCATTCGGATGGGGTGTGGAGGATTATACGAGAAGCCTTGGAAGTTGGCGGGAGGTGGAGTAGTGGAAGAATTGGCATCACCCGGGACTTCCCGGGGAGCTTACCGGGCCAAGCCTCGGGTATGGACTCGAAGGAAATGGAGGAAGGTCTACTCATTCGAAAACCGGGAGGGTTGGAAACCGAGAAATAACAAGGTATTGCTAGATTCTCACACCTCTCGGAGCTATGATTCCTCCGAGGGATATCATAGCTCATGCTTCATCGATTTAAGGTTGAGAAGGGTGATTGAGTTTTTAAACTCGATTTTCCATCCCAACCGGAAGGAGCGAATCCCGGTGAGGTTGGCAACGGCTTATGTGCAAGCTTATTTCGACGTCTCCTCTCC